>KK115403.1:5124-40232 GCA_000611955.2 Stegodyphus mimosarum
AGAGAACTACATAGTAGGCAAATCAAAGTGAGAAAGATATTAAATTAAATGAAGTAAAAATGAATGTCAATATAGCCGATATAAGTTAAAAGGAAGAGAGAGAGGTAAATTCATAAATTATGAAACAAAAATGGGGTAAATTAAGGCTTCCTTTTACTAGCAAAAATAAATATATTTTGCACGTTGCACAATGTAGTCGCACTATTTTAAATAATTTTAGAAGGTAAAATTTAAATAATGTTCATTATTTTTTAAAAAAAATTAAAATTATTAAAGTTTTGAAATTTAACAGATATATAATAACTATTTTCCTAATACTTAAATTCTTAATATTAAAATAAATGCCAGAAACATGATATAAGAAAGAAAATACGTGATTGAAAGCAAACATATTCGTTAAATTTCTATGCAAGAAAAGGGGATAAAATAAGGTTATTCATGTCAAAAAAAAATCTTAATTTTATGAAGTTCTTACACAGTGTATTGTATCGACATTACCAAGTATTAAATACATACATTACTACTTCGTACATGTCCGCATAAGCAAACGCATACAGAGAGTATTTAACTAAACGCATTTGAAGCAAAGTCTGTTGGCGTACAAAAAATGTCGCCAAAGCAGAATACTAGACTAATTAAAGTTATATCATATTACTAAAATTTTAACATTTTTTTTTCCAGAACGCAGTTATTAAAAACGTACATATATATTAAGATACTTTTATTTAAATGTTATTTAAAGTATACATATATTATATAAAATTAGAAAATCTCTTTTTATTAGAAAACGGCAAGTAGAGTGGCTAAAACACCTCTACATTTTATAAAAAATAGGTTTTAACACTTTGGAAAAAGCTCATCTGTGAAATGTTACTCCTCCATCTTTCACGTATCTGGAATTACATCCATATGCGGAGCACGAAAGTACCATTTTTAAGTCCGAAACAATGCGCGTACTCGCAAAACACTTGCTTCTCACAAATTCTCCATAGAGCTGTAATGGTAAGGAAGATTCGCGGAAAATAACGATTCGGGAAATGTTCCATATGTCACGTGGTTCGCATTCCTGAGCCGTTTCCCTCTCTAGTACATTACAGCTCTATGACTTCTACAAACATCATGCGCATTCGCACCTTTTTTCCGACATCTCCACTCAAATCCATCCAAAATAACACTCTTTTGTTCGAATAATCCCATTCGCTCATTACATTTAGGACATTCATAATTCGAAGCAATCAATCCTTCCTTCATACACCATTGAATAAATTCTTTATTACCTTTCGCATTCAACAAAGTAAAAAATTCTAATGTATACTCGCTCACACAAGCAGCCATACTTCCAACTCGATGGCAACTACAAAATGGCAAAATTCGAAATACCCGCCGAATACGAAAATTCTAGAAATAGTTAGGTTTGCCATATCTAGTATATCAAAGTAGTTACCAAGTTTGGCGCAATTATCGCCAACCAAAATCATTCGCGCCAAGGGTGTAGGCTCTGCTAGAATCCAACCCTAACTTCGTATTACACTAGCCTATCATTTTTCGTCTAGAATGAGATTTCAATCTTTTCCGTTACAGACAGCCCACCAGCGGCCGAGCGGAAAACTCGGAACACTGGTAGTTTTTGTCCAGGATTCGAATCCGAGTGAACGGTATGGACGCACTGATGCTTTCGTGGCTTTCTTCACGAGTGAATTCGAATGAAACCCACGCATGGTTTTCTTCATGTGTGTGCACAAGATAGTTTCCTTTAGGAAGTTTGCCACGAAAGCTTACTTCCCCTTAGGTAATTAACCATCGACAGCGTAGTCATAATCAAATGAACTAAACCATAATCTCCATAACACACTAATTTTTTTTTCAAAATCTGAATCGTCAAAATATTTTTAATAGTATGTCATTCTACTTTGTTATAAGTTCAACGAAAAAAATTAATTTACGTATTAACGCCACCGCAGCAGAAGTTGCGCGAATAAAAAGCAGTCTTGTTCGCACACACAACCCTGTTGTTCGCACGCAGTTATCTTTTGGATTCCTTGTTGCGTTGTTGTTTGCTGATATTTGACACCATTTTTTAGTGCTACGAAAAAGCGTATTTGGCATTTGCCATAAACGGAACAAGATGAAATTTTATTTTTTTCAGAGGCGAAATATTTTACCAAAAAAAAGAATCTTATTTATCAAGAGTTTATATGGCGACAGCATCCGGTGAAAGAAAATAGAGACTGTTTTGAATGTATGTTAAACTCTATATCGGCCCATTTTACATCGGAATCCGATTGACTACTTTGTTTTTAAATAAAGTGTTTTGAATTTTGAAAGAGTTTTGATTTTTAAAAAAGTGCTTTATTTTACGATTTGTCACAAAAATTTTAGGTGTAGATTGGCGGCATTTAAAAACCGCCAAATCTGCGGTGGCGTTAATACGTAAGTACCAATCAATTTAAGTCTAGAAAAATGTTACCATCGCCGCAATAAGATGCTGTCAAAAGTCCCTTCCTCTCTGGAAGTTTCACGTTGGCACATACATTCATTTTGAAAAAAATCGCTTGGCGCGCATTGCCTTACAACTGAAAAGATCCAGGGAATTTTCAGCTTGGAAATAAAATTATAAATTTTATCGAAATTTGTGGATTATTCGCACTTTGACATGAACCAAAACTTCAGATATTTAACGAATTTAAAATAAGAATATATATAATGAGAATTTTGCGGCCAGACATACCCAGCGAAATACGTCAAAATTATTTCTCTACATAGAATTAACGTGCGCTCTTTATTTGAATTTATCGGTGTTATTACGCTTCAGTTTATCAGTATAATTAAGCGTTATATCGAGATTTAATATTTCCAAAGTTATGGAATCTTGCCGGCCTAAAAAAATGTGTTAATGGCCACGATATGGCTATGTTATAGAAAAAACAATGGAAAGTTTTAATGAAAAAAATAAATTAATGATAATATAGTAAATTTGAAAGAAAAAAAATCCGAAAGGATTCAGATTTTAGATTACGTCCAAAGGGATCTTGCTTAATATAATAACTTGCCGAACGAAGCAAACATTAAACTAAACCCAATGCGAACACAAAAACCAACCCAATATAATTCCAATAGTCAACCCAATACAATTCCATTAATCCATCCAGTACAGACCCAATAACCAACACAGTACAATTCCAAAAATTCTAATAGCCAACTCAATGCAACTTCAGTTACCAACAAAGAAACATAAGCACTAAATTGAAAAGTGAATCGGACATTTTTGTGAAACGACGCAAAACGCCCAAACGAAAGTAATAGTCCTTCGAGACTACATCCCTCTGGACTAATAAGAATAGAACGCTTTTTTCGTGTATTTAGTGGGGTTTTTTTTAGTTTGGCGCCGTCTCTTGTTGTGGTCGACGGGATTTTCCGTAAGTACCTAAAAAACGCGTATTGGGACTGATAAGACTAACAAAACTTGTTAAAAACAAATCTCATTTCTTATCTTTGCAGTTTCAGTATCTGAATTCAAGTTCAATCTTTTCCATTGGGAATTTGCATAATTTCCTTCTTCGGCGTTGCGACAAGATTACCTGAGAGTTATTTATTTATTACATATCCTAGTTTGAAGTAGTTATGTAAAAACTCGACTTCATTTGCAATAAAATTATTACATAAATTTTTGTTCACATACGTGTTTCTTCCATTGCAAATAGAACAAAGTTGTGATGGTAAGTAAAATAGAAGGTACAAAAAATAGTCCAAGATGAAAAATATTATATATAAGCTAGATTTATAATGTAACAAAATTTTCAAAACGATTAACAACTTATTTAAAGATATACTCAGAAATTGAGAAAAAAAATAGTTTACCTAATGAGTTGCCTGACCCGCAGTTCTGCTAGTTGTTGCGAAAACGTTTTTAACGTCGTTGTGCAGAGAAGTTCCAATGAACATGTTAACGAACTATTCTAAAAACCTTCGAGCATCTTTAAGTAGAGTAAAGGCCTGGATTTTTAAATTGAACTGGACGATTTTACGCATATTTTCAGAAGCACTTGTTTTATTTCTAAGGATATCAGTTTGTAATTGTAATTTATTTAAAACTTTCTTTGCCGACATTCGATGATTAGATGTGTCGGGATGATATTTGTTCTCTTGTACATACTACGTTAAGAGATTTAACTTGCCTTAACTTCTATAAGAAAACAAATTTCTTTTGCTTATTGATTAGTGGGGAGGACAAACAAATCCGCAATTATACGACGAACTCTTCCAAGATGAAGAAGGATTGCGAACATGTAGCATCAAAGTAATTACCCCTAAATGTACCCCACTGGTGCAACCCTGCGATGTATATTTTTAACGTCAGGTGAAAAACTTTATTAAAAAAATAGAAAATTGTTCTTATCTCATCGAGCAGTAAAAAAATTAACTTCCGGCGAAGATTGCATAAAATTACATTCGATTGTTCATAGTCCGTTATTCGCCCCAATATTCGGTGACATGCTACGTTACGCGTAGTTCCCTTCTAAACTTTGCGATGAGAGAGAATGCTTTATGAATGCCAATCAAGTATGTTTTTCTGTGGAGACGTTGAAACAACGATGTTATTGTAAAAATCCGGCTTTATAACGTGTGATAGATGCAGAAATAATTGTTTCCCCGGTTTCTACGATAAACATCATCCCGACACATGTAATCATCAAATGTCGATAAATAAAGTTTTGAATTTTCATGTGAAAAGTTTTTTCGTATGCTCTTTAATTACAACCCCTTATTGAAAAGTATGAAAATTTTACCGGTTGTATGCCTTTTGAGTATAAATAAATAAAATATTCACCTCTTTGCTTAATTGGAAAAATAATATAAAAATCGAGAAAAAGGAAAAAAGTCTCCACACGGGGAGTCGAACCCACTATCATCCCATTATTACTCCGAGCTTTTACCTCCGCGCCAACCGCTGCTTGGCAAACGACCTAACGTAAATGGCTTACACGGTGCGAGAGCAGCGTCAGAATTTTTATTTTCTAAACGCTTGGCAATCTGGAATTCCTACTTCGGGTACTTTGATTTCTAGCCAAGCCCTACATGCCCTATAAATTTGAGCGAAATCTGATGTCGAGTAGGGAATGACCCGTTGTTAGATTTGAGTTTGTTAGTAAGCTCAGGAAAGTAACACTAGAATTGATTTGAAGTTGGTACTTCTACCGACAAAGGGAGGATGATAAGAAAAATTTGTCCAGTGAAAATTCTCATGGCCAGTTAGACCACAACTACAGCATTTTACAATACCCAACATTTTAGCAGTACAATAATCAGGTCTTTTAACGCAATTTGGCCCGTTTAACACAGTTTGGCTTGAGGCTGCAATATTGAGAAGTGCTGACAACTGTGGCACTTAGCCACATCGGATCTAACATTTTAAGGGGCAATAGTAACATTGAAGATTGGTGAATGCGTTTCAACTACGTTCAGTGTAGTGGCAATAGGCCTTTTTATCCCTTAGTCTAAATAATTGCTAATTTTACAATATTAAATCCCAGTTTTGGATTTTATAAGTTTGCGTGTCAGTTGGAAGACGTTATTACTGCTTTAAGAAGTTTTTCCAATTCTGCGACTGCTTAAGTAACGGTTAATCTGATTAATCGATTAGGTACTTGGATAAAATTCGGTGGTCTTTCTTTCAGAGCTGGGTAATACTCTCAAGAACTCACCATTTACACGGCGCGAAAAGTTTGTTTGGTAAAAGTTTACAATTGGGTACCCCTTGTTTTTTGGCGATTCTGTTTGGACGCCAAGATCGGCGCTAATAAGACACAATTTCAAGATGGCCGCTACACAAAACCAAAACAAGAAGTCAAAGAATTTCGCAAACACACGTGTCCATGCACACATCGACCTATTTTCACTTAAAAAAACATCAGAGAATTGCACAAACTAGTCATTGCACAAACTAGTCATTGCACAAACTAGTCATTGCACAAACTAGTCATTGCACAAACTAGTCATATATTTTCAATATAATATATTTTCTTATACTTATTTCAATATAATATACTGATATATTTTCAATTAAATACATCAAGAAGCTAAAACCATGTTAGAACTCCCACAAATGGGGTTTCATCGCCAAAACTGAACAAACGTTTTCGCCAATCGAAAGGGCACCCAATTCTACACTAGAGCTGTTTGTTTTTGTATGTTGCTTTAGAATTTTGAGAGTCCGAATATTTTACATTCGGTTGCACCATAAGAGATTTCATTTTTAGCAGTTGCGCTGCTTTAAGAATGTCACCTTGGCTATCATGCCTACCCGTAGAACAATTATCAGGAGAATTAGCAACATTACCAACACAACACTCACGTTTTGTTCATTTACCGCAGAAAACGTATTAAACTTATTCTGAAGTGGACTAACCACACAAGATTTCAAAAGTTTTAAATGCTTGTCTGTGTTACTTGGCTCCATAAAGCCATCCGAAGGCTGAACATTGTGCAAAGAACTTTTTTTTTACATTTCTTACACTCTTTTAGAGAGCTACTAGTTAGGAAATGAACATACTAGTCAGTAGCAAGACTACTGCAGTCACTACAATTATTCATAATCTCTTTTTACAAAAAAGAATTACCTTCAAACTTCAATAGAATCAACAACACTAGCATCTAAATTAACATTACAACTCGAATCATGTTTCTTTAAATTTGATGTAATAAGTTAACAGAATCACTAGTTACCAGAAAGTTGCACTTACCTTGCATATAGTTTGGAACCCTTCGTCTCGTGTTACGTTCGCACTCCAGGTAATGCTTCTACGTCGTATCATCATCGGACTGTTCATTAATCCTTTTCTGGAACAGATCCACGTACTCACGTAACTTATGTCGTACACCAAGAAGGAATACTAAATCAGAGGGATTGTAAGATTTTTTTCAAAGTAGTTCAAAATAATTTAGCCTTTACGAGTTCAGGATTAGTACGTGGAAGTTCGTGTTTTCCCTCTCAGGGAGCAGGTAAAAGGTTTCGCCGTTTATATCGCCAAAAATCACACACAGGAGCGCTAACAAACACGTCGTACTGCTTCAACAGTTAGCTGTCGAATCGCCAGAAGTTAATGTAGAATTGCTTTAGAAAACTACATCAATAGATAACAGAAGCTTTTGTTTGACTGAGCCGTTGAAGTGGACACTGATCAATTTCACCACCAAAAGAACTCTACCAAAGCGGACACCACTTTTTTTTTACCTCTTTTTGTGGTTTGCTCGAATGGATTCTCAGGGGACAATTCCATGTTTCATTCCAAACAACGACACTTGAGTAAGCTATTGAATTCTTTGATTGAGGATTTGCCGCTCTTCTTGTACAGAATAATCGTCCACTTGGCGACGAAAAAAAGGGCAGCAGGATGAAAAGCACTTACAGTTACTTGGACACTGGAATCCTACAACGTTACCGATACAAATCCAAATCCAAATCCTGTTCCTATTGACTAGTATTTGGCCTTAAAAAAGGCCTTTACTAGTATATAGTTGTCGTAACCTGAAAAGGTTTACCTGGTAGAGTTCGTCATCCGAAAGGATTTTCACACTCCTTGTGTGAAATATAAAGGCATGTAGTAGATAAGCAATGGCGTCGGTGATGGTAGTAATGGCATATAGAACAATGGCATGGCGTCGGTGATGGTCGAATGGCATAAATAGAGCAATGGCATTTGAGAAGCTATGGCATAAAAGGCGATGGCATAATTTAAATAAAGTGTGAAGAATGGCATAATGGAAGCAGCAATAGATGGTAACAAAAAAGGCATAATTTGCGTGAAAATGGCGAAGTTTGAAGCGCTCGGAAACGAGCGTGCTACTGCTGTGGGAGATCGTCGAGTTCACAAAAGTTTTAAAAGTTTTTGCTTGTAAGTACAAAACATTAAATGCACAAAACACTAAATGAAGAATTTGAAAATAGTAAAAATCTTGATTAAATAGTTGAATAGTTGAAAAAATATGTACATATATACTGATTACCAATCACAGTCGTGAAAAATATTGCGCGGTCTTTTATGTCGTTGAATTAAGGTGTTATCGTAGTTATTAAGGTCTTTTATGATATCATCAGGGTGGTTATTGCAGTGTTGATAGAAATTATGACTATGGATGAGAATATCGCTGTCAAGCGGCTTAATTTTTAGATCTCTATGGATGGTTGAATTTGTGACATACCATGGTGCATTACAGAGCATTCTGAGCATTTTATTTTGGGTTTGTTGAAGTAGTCTTCTATTGCTTCTTGATGTAGCTGCCCAGGCCGGTGCAGCGTACAGTAAAATAGGTTTGATGGCTTGTAAGTAAGTGATCCTTTTGGTGTTCAGGTTTAGTTTTGATTTCCTGCCGAGAAGGGCATAAATAGCCATGAAAGCTTGCATTGCTTTAGCTCTGGTTTTTACTATGTGCTGGCGAAAGGTAAGGCGGCAGTCGATATGAACTCCTAAATATTTGATGCAGTTTTCACGTGGGATATTGTTGTTGTCGATTTTGATATCTGCAATGTTTCTTCTAAGTTGATGTTTACGGAAATAGATAAGAGCTGATTTGGTGGTATTTATTTTAATCTTCCAGGCTCGGAACCATTGTGCAATGATATTGATATGAGATTGAAGTTTTTGATTTGCTTTGTCAGGATTTATGGATCTACTAAGCAGAGCTGTATCATCCGCATAGCAGGCAGTGAGGATATTGGGATTCCTGGGAATGTCGTTAATAAAAAGGTTGAATAAAATTGGCGAGATGCAGGAACCTTGTGCTACGCCGGCAGTTGTAGTTTTGATAGAGGAAAGATGATTCTTAATTCTTACTTGAAAGGATCGCTTGCGTAAGAAGTTTGCTATGAGTAAGGTGAGATTAGGCGGGAAGTTGTAGTTAATTAATTTGATAAGAAGACCTTCGATCCAGACCTTATCAAAGGCCTTTTCAATGTCCAGAAAAATGCCTGCTGTGGTTTCATTTTTATTGAATCCTTCACTTATATACTCTACTATGCGGGTGATTTGGTGGGTAGTTGAATATCCAGGGCGGAAGCCAAATTGGGTTGAATTTAAAATCTTGTTTTCTTGAATAAATTGATTGATTCTGTTGACTATTATTCTTTCATAAACTTTTCCTATGGAGGGGAGTAAGGAGATGGGCCTGTGGTTAGAAGTAATGGTGGGATCTTTGCCTGGTTTTTTAAGGACTATTATGATGGCATGTTTCCAAGAGGGTGGAAAATAATTACTTCTTAGACATGCGTTGATGATATTGGTGATAAGGACTATTGCTTTCATGGGTAGATTTTTAAGTGCATTATTTGAGACTTCATCATGTCCGGTAGCTTTCTTGATATTGAGTTTGTTAATGATGTTTTTAACTTCTTGGGGGGTTGTAGGTGGATTTTTGCTCGTTTTGTTCTGTTCTAGGTAATTATTAACGTAGTTAATTAAGTGCTCGTCATTACTGCTGGGGTATGCTTGATTGGAGAATTGGTTTTCATAGGTGGAGGCGAACTCTTCTGCTATTTCTTCTATATTGGTGAGGGTATGATTTCCATTACGAATAGGGCCAATATTGTTTCCATTATTTTTAATTGCTTTTGCAATCTTCCACACTGAGTGATCAGTGTGGGAGAGATTTGAGATGAAGTTGTTCCAGGCTGAATCTGCATGATTTTTAAGTAGTTTTTGGAGTTCTTTATGACATCTATTGTATTTACGCTTGTCCCTGGGATCCTGTGAGTGCTGGTAGTTTCTCCTCAGCCTGTTCTTTTCAGTCATCTTTTTCCTGATGGAGGCGGGAAGGGTTATGTTCTCTTTACGTTGAATAATTTTAGAGTTGTTGATGGCTATTTTAATTTGGTTGTTAAAGTTGTTGATAGCTATATCGATATTTTCTGTGCTATTGAGGGGTGGAGCTGCTGTGCTGAGGTTGTTGCTGATGTGGTAGTTGAACTGATTCCAGTTGATAGAAGTTTTTAGGGGAGGTAGTCCATGTTTGAGGCCATACATCGTGAAATGGAGGGGTAAGTGGTCGGAAGAGAGTTGATTTGCAGTATAAACATAGGGTTTTTGATTAATTCTATTGGTGATGATGATATCCAGAACTTCAGGGTGTCCTCTTAAGTTGATAGGGATATAGGTGGGATCACTGGGGGCGAAAATTTCGAAGTTTCTATTGAGCATGTGATTATAGAGGATGATGCCACTGTCATTTGATGTAAAGCTATTCCAGCTGAGATGCTTGCTGTTTAGGTCCCCTGCAATGATTGTAGGGAAGCCTAAGTTGAAAATATTGTCGATATCATTGGTGTTCAGTTGATTATTGGGGGGTTTGTAGACGGAGATGATTAGATAGTCTAAGTTATTACTTCTGAGGAGACATCCGCAGGCTTCGATGCTTTGCAGTTGAGGTAGATTGTAGGGGAGACAGTTGAGATACTTTTTAGTGGCTATTAGTGTGCCGCCGCCACGATTGTGTAAGCGGTCACTTCGAAAGATGTCATAATTAGGGATTTTAAAAGTATCAGTGGCTCTGAGGTGGGTTTCGTTTAAAAGAAGAATATCAATATTGTTTTGCTGGATGTAATCCCTGAGTTCTGGGAGCTGCCTTTTCACGCCATTGCAATTAAAAGCCATAAATTTGGCGTAATTGATGTGCTTTATTCCTAGCGTGCTATTGCTTACAGTTGTACTATACATGATGAAGTTCGAATGCCCTTAGCGCCTCCATGGCGATGACTAGTCTATTGTGTGAGTCAGGAGATTGTTTAAATTTTAGATACATGGCGTGGAGGTTGAGGATGAAGTTTTGAAAATCATTTAAGGAGTCTATTGAAGTATTTTTCTTGATATTAATGCTTTCTGTGCTGTTATTCGTAATATTAGGTTTTCTTCCGTTAGCTGCAATGTTGGCATAGGATTGGCTGTTAGTTTGAGGCAAGCTGAATTCTGATTGGTTGCTGATAGGAGTGGTGGTTTTGCTGTGCATAGCGCTGGGAATGATAGTTTCTGTTTTCTTATTTTTGATAGAGGGTTTATTGTTGGGGTGTTCTGGACAGGATTTGTCGCAGGACGCGTGGGAGCCATTACATAATACGCAGTGAGGAAGATGGTTAGTGCCTTTCTTGGGGCATTCATAGGATTCGTGCTCTTCTGCACATCTAAGACATCGGGGCTTATTATGGCATGCTTTCTGCGTATGGCCATAACGTTGGCAGTGAAAGCATTGGGTAGGGCCTGGTCTACCTCTGTATGCTACTATCCTGACACGCATGTCCATAAGATACTTTACATCAAACATTCTTTTACCCTCTGGTGAGTTTTTGGTTTCTATATAGTACATTTCTAAATCGGTAGGGATGCCATCTCTCATCCTGGTCATTTGATTTATTTTTACTATAGGAATTTTATATTCTTGCAGGGCTTCTTTAATTTCATCTATTGTGTAGTCGGTTCCTAGTCCTTTAAGGACTCCTTTGATTGTTTTGTCGTTTTGCAATAAAAAGGTATGGTATGGGATTGCACTATCGTTAAGATATTTTTGAATTTTCTTGTAGTCTTCTATTTCTGCTACTCGGATGATAAGATTACCGTTTTCTAGTTTTGATTCAATCTTTCCTATTTTTAGCTGTTCTTTAAAGACTTTCCTGGTGTCTTTCCAGTTTATTTTTTGTGTTATCACAAAGGGTGGGATTTTATTTGCAGTGCGGGTGGGTTTAGTAAATGGGATGCTATTGTCATTATCAGTTTGGTTATTTTGCTCATTGTCATCCATTTGGTCCTGTGGGTCTAAATTTTGATCAATGTTTAAGCCGCTAAATTGGTTGGATAGTTGGGTTGGAGGTAGATTGTCATATTCGACTATGCTCCTAGCACGTTTACGTGGTGCATTAATCCACGGTGAATTAAATGCTTCGCGTTTTTGATGAACTTCGTTAGCCAATTTGGATATAGTGTGTTCTATGGTGCTGCCATCTATCGTCGGTTTGAGTGGATTATATTGATTTTCTAAGGATTTTAGGATCGTTTTCAGATTGTGTTTCTTTATACTGTGCGGTCATTTCCGCAATGCCATGTTTAACTTCTTGAAAGTTAATGAAAATCCTGAGTTCGTCAAGTGCTGTTTTCGAGATCAAGGTCCGAATTCGTTTCTGCCATATCCGAAGAGTCACTTAAGAATTGATAATGCGCGGGAAAACTGTCAAAGGTCAACTGGCTGTCGCAAGAGACAAAGACATACTTACACAATAATCAAGTCGAGATCGAGGAGAACGAGGAGTCAATCGCACCGCAGGTTCCAATCGCAGGAGTCAATCGCACCGCAGACTTGATTCTCCGAACGCGAATGAATGTTACCGATACAAACCCATTACCCGTTTTTAAAGTCTACACAATGCGTGCTGAGCATGCTCGCTCTGTGCCAAGACTGCAATGATATTAGCATAATTTTTGTGACAGCTTCTGAGAAGCTTTCGTATTTGAATGCGTGGAAGCTTCAATGACTGAAAGACTTTCATTGTTCCAAAAGCAAACGATCTTGCTGTAGATATTTTTACTCTTTGTTTATGTGAGGTCTTCATATCCCGGAATATTTAATCACTTGCGTAGCAAAATATTTCAGAAAACAGCTTCATTTGGGAAGTTTTTCTCTGATGCACGAACACAACTGAAAACATATTTTAGTCATTGCCAACTTCTGTCTTTATTGAAACTTCTTGAAGAGATTCATTTCGAGACGAGGTAAACCTGCTAAGTTATTCACTGATAATATGTGAGGGCAAGTAGTGAAATTACAAAATTACACAATATACTAGGTAAACCGGATATTGTTCGGAGAACAGCCTTTGCGCCAAAAAGGGAGAATCAGCTTATTGTGGTATGGCAGGCAATAGTTGTCATTCGATGACGTACTTCCTCTAGGTAGACAGCCGTAATACTTTTCCCTTGCTAAGGGATTATCTGTAGTATTACTTATTATCTATAGTATTTATTATTGTAACATAGTAATTAGTATTTATTACTGCAGTATTTATTATTGTAGTATTTACTTCCGTTGGCACGATGAAATGTCGCCCATACCCTTAAGGAAGCCAAGTTGGCGCAATCAAGGTTGTTCTCCGAACAATATCCGGTAAAACAAATAATGTTACTTTGGATTATTTAGCATCTAACGAAATATCAATAGATAAGAGTTTTCTATCGCTAAGGGCTCATAACCTTGAGGGTCTTTGACAGGTAGGTGTCAAGATCTTTTAAAAATACTTACGAATTATTGCAACAATCTTAGTATAATCCATCAAATTTTAAGAAGCCGCCAAACTCTGGCAACCACGCGCATTACAGTTCCTTAGATATCCAATGAAAATCGCAATCCGAAAATTCAGTGAATCAATATTATTTATGTAAAACTTCGCCAAGGTAAATGCCTTTTAAATATCACTTGTAGCCTTTTAGATATCACTTGAAAGCAGTTGTTAGCAGTCTGAAATTAAGCACGACGAATTCAACTGCGTATTTATTCATATCGAGGGAGTATTAAGCCTTTTCTCTGTACTAATTTCTTCCGATATCGGCCACCGCCACTTAAAATATGATGGGTAACGCACTTGAAAATTATACGCGTTTGGAACAAACATACGCTGGTCCCGTTAGCAATAAACTCACTAAAGGTCTAGATTCTGAATCTAAGAACAATTGCATACCCTGATTCTTTTTTAGTCCAAAGGGGCTTTGTCCCTGAAGGACTATTGTTTTCATTTTGCGATTTTGCGGAGAATCGCTCTGAATGCTCGTTTCATTTTCCAAAGCGTTGCCATCAAATATTATCACTCTGTGTTATATTTGAAGAAATTAAAAAATGAATCTGCATAAATGTATGTATGTTTCTGGAATTGTGATAAAACGACAGTACCTAGAGCCATCCAGTTTTGATTGACGTAATTCTACTGCGAATATGGGCATATGGAAGCCCAAATTTGAAATTTGGAATTTGTTTTATTATCGACTTCATATTTTGTAAACCTTTAAGGAATTTTTGATTAACAAATTCACGAATTTCAAAGCGAGCAGTGGCAACTTTGTACAGAAAAAACCTTTTTATCTTCAGCGCGAGAGAGTGTGTATCGGAAATCCTAAAGATAGGCTCATTTAAAAATTATTTTGCGATATTGCTGGTAAACTGAAGTTTATGGTTTAAGTGCGGAGAACATGATATTTAATAAATAAAGGAACACTCAAAATGTTAAAAAAAAAGGCTCTTTGGACGTAATTTAAAATCTGAAACCTTTCAGATTTTCTTTTCATTACTTTTTTTCGTTTCGTTCTAATATATTTCTTATATTTATTTATTTTTTTTACTTGTATTAAGGCAGTGTTAATCGAAGCGGTTAGTGATTTGACAGCTCACTCTTTTCTAGCTATACGCAGCGCTTTATTCAGACTTCGTTGTTTCATCAGGACATATTTACCAGAGTGAATGGCAATTAACTCCAACCGCTTCCACTTCGGTGGAATGCAGAAAACTGGCTTTCATTCAGCAAAATTTCACCCAAAAAGAATTCTTAAAGAAACCATCTTTGAACTGTCAGAGCAACTCACCAAACTTGAAGCAATTCTTGCCAGCTTGCTTAATTAAACAATTCTGCTGCTGGTTCTAAGAATATTTTTAATTCATTTAATTTCCTTAAAGGTGATATATTAAGCACTGTTCCATATATGAATATGGATTCCCACATAATAAAGTTAGGCAGGAACTTGTACAAAACATCACACGCAGGGTCTGGAATCGATTGGCATCGGGCATGATTGACATTCCTTCAACAACGATCCAATTGGCACTGCAGCATAAAGAGGTTATCACATCTAGCCCGGTCCCTGTTAGACTGGACTTTTATAGAAAACGAGATTCTAGTAGTAGTACCACTACTACTGGCTGCAGAGCAGGCTCCCGACCATGGTTATTCTCCATACGGGATTACCACCTACTAATCGGAGTTGATCTACTTCAGGCCAAACCCTAGCCAAGGCTGAGATGACAGCATTATTGTGTTACTTATAAATAATAATAATAATAAAAATATGAGCAAACAAGGCTCTTGAAGAACCTACAATTTTTCAGCAGAGAGACATTATTAAGGTGCTATACTCCTAATAAATAGAGTAATGCAATACATAAAGTGGAGACAGGGTATGTGATATGTATGATAAGTGCACATTATTGTAGACAATAAAAATGCACGTTACTGTAGACAATAAAAATGCACATTTCAATTCCCGATATACTTCTGGGTCACATAAAATGCATGTTGAAGTTAAGAATCAGATGATACCACTAGTGAAATTACATGAGCATACAAGGCTCTTGAAGAAAGAACATGTTTTCAATGCAGAAACATCATTGTGGTTTGTATTACAATTAATCATAGTATCATATTACATAAGGTGAAGGCACAATACTTGTAGACAATGATATGCATCTAGATAAAAATGCAGTTAAATATAAATATAAAAATGTTAACATTCATTTATAAGGCGTAAGTTTGAATCATTTAAAGCCTACTATTCACTGCAAAGAGTACAATTACATTTTAAGCCAAATATTACATTCGTTTACAAGTAAATAACAAAACTGCAATACAGAATGGGAATAGTACGTATACTAAATATTGAAAATATGCTGGGCTGCAAAAAGCATAAGAGCTACGAAGCGCAATACTATAGTTAGCTGTCTTCATATATAGATAAATGTAATATAAATGCACACTGTTGTAGGCAATATAAATGCAAAATTCAATTATAGTAGCACTGGTGTAAACGGGAGGATTCCTAGAAAAAAAAACAGCACCGCTGGAAGCAAAGTCCCGTTTGGTCCGTTTGGCTACGGAAACGATGTACCGGCTAAGCGGGATTTTTTGAAACCTCGCCGAAAATGTTTCGGCTGGAACTCTGTCCCGGGTAGAAGTCAACAAATCAGACGAAAGTTCTGCTTCTGAAGGATCACATGATCTCCCTGTGAGCGATAATCGATTACTGTTTGGCGTTCAAGTCTTTGTATTAAGTGAAAATGGTAACCTAGCTATGTGGGTTTCCTGGAAATGTGAGGGTTCTGAGAATTGTCCCTTTCGACGTCCAGTCCCGCGTACTGGAAACATATGTGGTAGGGGTTTAATGGTTGACAACGTGATGCACATCGAAGAAACGTAACCCATTATCGTGGCCTAATTTATTACGAACTGAAGCCGTTTAGTCAACTATACAATCAGCAAGAAACGGTTAACAGGATCTGTCATTTCTCCCTCCGCATTAAGCAGCAAATTTTAAATCTGTATAATAAACTAAATTTTGTTTAGCCTTATTTAAGCTAGCGAATACACGGAACATATAATTACTTAACAGAAAAATGAATGCTGCTTTAGGAACTGGAGAATTAAAAACGATGGCTGGGCCAGCCTTCTTTAGGGCTGGGGCATGGGACAAATCTCAGCTCCAAGGAAACGTTTAGACAAGCTGCTGAGGGCCATCTGGGTAAGGAAGAAATACTTCGCATTGTCATCGTCAAATCTTAAAGAGGGACATCTAAGGAATCTGCAAGTTCACCTTTAATTTGTATTACTGAAGCTCTCAAAGCGTTGGAATACAACCACTCACATTCTACACTGTATTAAAATTCACTTTTTCACTGACTTTCCCTGACATCCACAGTAATTTTCATATCCATTCTTTCGGTTTCGTACCGCATATTTCTCGCATTTTATTACCTGAAAAGTACACGCAAAGGTAGCTCTATTAAATCTGTAAAACTAAACAGTCCTATGCGAATGCGTCTGCTATATTCTGCTATATAGCCACTTTCTTTATTCTCTGGGATTCCAACCTTTTATCTAACAACTAAATGTGAGGACCTTGTACACAGATAAGCGAATAATCGCTTGAGCGCTTGAACAGAGACGTAAGACTCAACACAGTCTGCTCCTATCTCAGAGCTTACAGCAAAGCCTTTACTTGAGTTTCAACTTAAAGTAATAAGAAGTGAAGCTTAACTAATGTTTAACTAAAAAGATATAGCCGAAGCTATCAAGATTCTAAGTAGTTGGCCCCTTAATATCAATTAAGTAGACGAAGCTATCAAGGGCCTGAAGTACGGCCGAGCGTAGTAATAACTTAGAGAGAGACGTAGCCCAAAAGGCGAACGCGCGCTAGTCAGAAACTTCGGCTCTCTAACGAAGTCAGTGGAACATCGACTTAAATACTACTCTAATTCATTTGCCTTAAACTCGATTCTGAAAACACATTCTGGTAGGAAATTGTAAGCTAAAAAAAGCAACCTTTTGGGTAGGTTCAAGTACATATTGCTGAATGCCTAGTACACAATACTGAGGATTTGAAAATAAAAACTTGCTGAATTATAATTACTATACATTACCGAACACATTGACGAATGCTTAGTACGCATTACTTGGGATTGAAACATTGGTACACATTTACCTTTATAGAACTTAGTACACAATACTGAGGAACTTAGTACACAATAATGAGGATACTGAATGCTTAACACACAATACTGAGGATTTGAAAATAAGAACTTGCTTAATTATAATTACTATACATTACTGAATACATTGCCGAATGCTTAGTACACATTACTTGGGATTGAAACATTGGTACACATTTACATTTATAGAACAATGGTACACATTTACATTTAGTTACTCATAATTTAAGATACACATAATTATTTAAGAGTTTCATGACTTGGCACACATTAATGAACACATTGCTGAATGCTTAGTACACATTACTGAGGATTTGAAACTAAACACTTGCTTAATTATAATTACTATACCTTACTGAAAATATTATTAAATGCCTAGTGCACATTACTTGGGACTGAAAGTGAACACTTATAAGGTATATCTCCCACATTCTTAGCGTGCCTTCGTGGTGTAATGGTCAGCACACTGAGCCGGTATTTCAGAGGTCCGTGGTTCGATTCCCGGCGAAGGCCTTGCATATTTTTCACGTTTCCTGCTTCGTTAAACCTAATGTCTCTACACTGGCGCCCGAACTAAAAGGGTTGTGGATGATGACTCTCCACACCCAGGATTCGGCGACTAGGTCCCCTAAAAACCCTAGTCGCCCTTTAAAAAGGGGAGTATATAAGGTATATCTCCCACATTCTTAGCGTGCCTTCGTGGTGTAATGGTCAGCACACTGAGCCGGTATTTCAGAGGTCCGTGGTTCGATTCCCGGCGAAGGCCTTGCATATTTTTCACGTTTCCTGCTTCGTTAAACCTAATGTCTCTACACACTTGCTTAATTATAATTTTTATATATTATTTAACACACTGCTCAATGTTTGGTTGATGTTGGTGTTGCTGAGGATATGAAATTGAACGCTTGCTTCATTATTAATTATGCTATTTTTACAGATATGTGCACCTATTCGTTTGCAGACTTATTTTATGCATATACCCATCTGTGAATTTAAATTTATACACTTGCGAGATTTTAGTAAAGTCCTGAATATACTTTGTTATGCACCTGGTTATTGGATGCCTACGGAAGCATAGTACATTCCTTAGTACACGCCACTGGATTGAACACCTGGTACACATCGCTGGGGATTTGAAAATGTGCGCTTGGTAATTTAAGCCAATGCTGCATGCACATTGTTGTGCACCTATTAGTTGAACTCTTATGCAAGCGTAGTACATTCTTTGGTACACATTGTTGAGAACATTATTGAATATTTAATACATATTACTAAAGATTAATATTAATGTTACATATACCTTGCTGCACTTGTTGGCACATTATATTAGTGTATTATTCGTATTGTAGCATCTGTTGGTAGTGCTTACGCACACTTGTGAGTTTGTTCGGTGGATATTTATGTAAGCATAGTTCATTCCTTGGTACACATTACTGGACGCATTACGCGGTACTTGGTACGCATAGCTGGAGATTAAAGATTTTAAGGTGTACACTTGCTAATTATAATAATACTTTATGCATATTGTTGCGCACTTGATCATAGGACGCTTGATTAAGAATAGTTCATTCCTTGGTACATAATGCTGAACATTAATGAATATTGGAAACTGGTACACACTACTAAGGATCTGTAATTAAAATACTTGTTGTATTTTATTTATTGCTATATACTCATTGTTGCACTTGTTTGTGGACGCTTATTTATTGGATGTTATTGATAGATGTGTTATGCAAGCGTTTAATATAGGCGCTAATGCCGAAGAAGCTGCCCGGGGGAGGCGTAATGGCAGACCGCACATTCAGTTGAACAATGTTAAACGAATTACGCACACTGCGCATGCCCAGAAGAGAATTTGGCTCAATTACGACTTAGGCGTAATTTTAAAAGAAAATAAATATGGTATATGGTTTATATTCTGTTATCTGGACGTAAACAGTTCGGGGTTTTAAAACTTGTTAGGTTGTACGTTGCTTCATTACTTAGAGAGTAAATATCGATTGTAATCTCCCCAAATTTTCATTTAAGAAGGATTGCAAAACAGGAAGCATTACATGATTTTGTTTATCGATTGTACTTCCGAGGAATAAAAGCAATCGATTATTGACCATGCGTTCCATTCATAAATACTTTGACAACTTAAGGAATATATCTAGTTTAAATGACTTAATTAAAGCCAAAGAAATTATTACAAATAATTGATATTAAATGTAATGTTTATGAACAAAATAAACCAAAATGAAATGAAACAGAAGCAAGTGCAATAAGCGCAAAAAAAAAGTGTCCATAGTATTGCAATCGTAAAGCGTCGCTAAGGCGCTACCTGACGAACAGGCTTGTGTAGGATTGTTTATTTTTATTCGCCAGTATTTTCTCCCGCGCCAACAGTACACTATTGAGCATGCGCAGTAAGCGAAATTCGTTAACATCGATCAACTCAATGCGCGGTTTGCCATTACGCTCCCGGTAGATTTATGAAGTGTATGGAGAAGGTGCATTCATTGCCTGAAAGAACTGCAAAAAATTGGTTTGCCAAATTCAAAAATGGAAATTTCGACCTCAAAGACGCTGCTCGTTCCAGACGACCAAATGAGTTTGATGAAGAGCGTTTGAATCAATTTCTACACGAAGACGCACGTCAAACCACTCGAGAATTCGCCAAACGAATAGGTTGTAGCCAAACGGCTACAGTTCGACATCTTCGGTCTATGGGGAAAGTCCAAAAACTCGGATATTATTGACTAATTTATTGTTTTTGGTTTTGTTAAAATAAAAATTTTTAAATTAATAAAATGGCCATTATTTACATTTCAACCAAATAGTTCTATTTAAAGTTTGAAAATATTCTTATTATTGCAAATACAGTGAATCAAGAAATTACCCCGAGGCACGGATTTTTAAATTTGAGACATTTTGAAAATAATAATTGAGCGTTCAATTTAAACAAAATACATTTCTAATATGGCGTGTCCTTAGACAAAGTAAACTCAAAAAACTTTAAGAAATTAATTTAAAGAAATGTTAGAAAATTATATGTTTATAGGTTTTATCTTAGGTACAAAAGAGAAAGTAAAGGTGAACAATAATTAAGACACACAAATAAAAATTAAAGAAAAACTATAAAAAAATCCGAAAGCTTTCAGATTTTTTATTATGCCCAAAGGGACTTTTTAACGTTTTGTGTGTTACCTTTATTTATTAAATATCATGTTCTTCGCACTTAAACCATAAAACTCAGTTCAACAGCAATATCGCAAAATAATATTAAAATGAGTATACCTTTAGAATTTCCGATACACAGTTCCGTGCGCTTTAGATTAAAAGGTATTTTCCCCCCGTAGAGTGTTGCCATTGCTCGCTTTTAAATCGTTTGACTTTGTTCATCAAAAATTCGTTAAATTCCAAACTCAAATTTCGGGCGTCCAGGTGCCCACGTTCGGGTGGAGAATTACGTTATTTAAAATCTGATGGCTATAAGTACCGTCGATTTTAACAATGCGAGAAACATACACACATTCATGCAGATTCCTCATTATTTAATTTTTTAAATATAATATAGGTCGATATTATTTGGTGGCAACAATTTTAAAACGTGATTTGCCGCTTATATTGAAATACCAGAAAATGTTGTTTTGACGCAGTAGTTCCGCTGCCAGGCTTTTCTTCACGCTCAGAGTCAGTGTTGCCATGCACCCAGATGTGTGAAGTGTGGACTCAATCACGAGTCAAGAGACTGTACGAAACCTTAAAAAACACGCAAAACGCGCAAAATAAATGTAAATATGATATAATATTATCGAAGTGTAAATGGTGTAGAGTTATTAGGTTTTTTTTATACTGGAGAAGGGAAAAATGAGTAATGCCCTCACCGGGACTCGAATCACGAACCTCTAGAACATGCGCCGAGTGTGCTGACCACTACACCACGAACGCATGCTAAATAGGCACGAGATATACCTTATATACTACCCCTTTTAAGCAGAGTTAACTACCCTTTAGTTTTCAGAATAAATACAATCAACTCCTAACCTGGAGAATACAGCAAAGCCTCCACTTGGGCTTGAACTTAAATGAATAGGAAATTAAACTTAACTAAGTTTAACTAAAGATAACTGAAGATATAGCCGAAGCTATCAAGATTTTAAGTAGTTGGCTCCTAAATCTTGATTAAATCGGCGAAGCCAAACAAGGGCCTAAAATATGGCCGAGCGTGGTAATATCTAAGACAGACGTAGCCAAAAGGCAAACGCGTGCTAGTCAGGAAATCTCTCTCTCTCTCGAAGTCGGTGAAACATCGACTTAAAAATTACTCTTTATTCATTTGCATTCACTGCGTTTCTGAAATTCTGGTAGGAGATTGTAAGCTGAAACTAGAATTGATAGGAAAGAAGTCAAACTTGAAATAAGTGTTAATAAAATTAGGATAAACCTTACAACCATCTGAACTCTTACCATGTTAGTGAACTACCATAATAGTAAACTAATTTTGAAATGTGTATATCTGAATCTGTTTATCTGTTCTGAATCTCACATAACTATGAATAATTACTAATTTTACAATAATTTTCGATAGATGTCAGGTCCTCTGTCCGCTGACTTCGGTGATTTTTCCTGTCGGCCCACTAGCGGCCGAGCGGTAAAGTCACTGAACACTGGTAGCTCGTTCCGTGGTTGGAATACCACCAACGGACTGGCTACATGTGCGTTTTCGTGGTTTTTCCACATGCGTAACATGCATGCGAGCCAGTTTCCATTAGAAAGTCCTCCGCGAAGGCATTCCTCCCCATAGGCAAATAGCCCTCAAGGATTTGCCATAATCGCGTAAACCAAACGAACCACATTTATTCTTATTACACATTGTATACACTTTTCAAACTGAAAAAATGTACAAGGGAAAATATAATATAGGGATATTCTTCGGAAAACAGCCTTGGTGGCTCGTACCTTTAAAGGAGCCTTTAAGGATAAGAGAGTTATAATAGCCTAGCTTTATGTGTAGAATAACCCTTTTACAGATTGGAAATATGCTTTCTTGCTTCATTGAATGGTTAACCATTATTTCTGATCTACTAAAGGAAAAGTGTGATCATCGGGCGTATATCACAAAGACCTCACTTTTGATATGTCTTCCCGGATGGTTGGGTGACAATGATGAACAAACACTAATGCGAGCAATGGGTTTGCATCTCCTTAGGAAGTTTGTGTAACTCAGGTTTGTATGATGTTGTTTTCGATTTTATGCATGATTTCAAATTCTCATCAATAAGACTACTACTTCTCAATTTACTCTTAGTAAGGTTCATGTTTGACAATAAGGTCGCACGAATATGTAGATTGTCTTTCAAAGCAGACCACTTGTGCTGTGAAGTAAGCTCACATTTGTTTTTCTCCAAGATTTCTATATCAGCTCTAAGCCATTCAAACTTTGTCAGTAATTCTTTGTTTTTTAAATCCAGCAATTGATTTTCAAAGTTCCGAGTGTCAGTGGTTAAGATAAAAAAGTTTAATTCTGTTAGAATACTATTAAGAGGTCTTTTAACAAAGGTTAACGTGCGCTTTGTTGTTTCTGGATTCCTGAAACCTCTTGAGAAAAACTTCTCCCATATTTGAAACTGTTGTTTTGAAATAGTAAATGCCAGTAGAAGAATTATTTTTTTGGCCATGTTTCAACAGACTTGGAAAGTGAATCAAAGCTTCTTTTTCAAAATCTTGAGCAAAAAAGGATAATTTGTTTACAAATGAAATTACTTCTTCGAAAAACATCGAACATCGAAAAAAATGTGTTTCCTTTCCCCTGTAGGTTTTGATTAAGCTGATTTAGATGAGACGTAAAGTCTGCCATGAAATAAAATCTTTAGATCCACTTATCCTTCCTTAGTTCTGAATAAGAAACACTCTTTTCAAGGAGAAATACTTTAATTTGTGTTAATAAGGACACGAAATATTTCTTCTTGAAAAACAACGTACTTCGTAACTCAGCAGACAATCTGCGTAATCTCCATTTCAGCTAAAAAATGTTCAAACTGGCGATGATTTGGCTGTGATGGAGTTGATAATCTTAATCACCAATTCGCTAATTTGCAAATTTCTTCTGGAAATGTCTGCGTCAAAAGCGAAAGCGTTTCTTGATAAATGATACAATGGTAAGTAAGTATCTCGTAATTGATAAATGGTCCGCATCACTACACTGATATACCAAATAAAGTAAAAATGAAATTTTGTGTCAAAATATCTGGGTTTTTAGTTTTTAGACATTTCGAATTTGAAGATTTTTTCATATTATATGCAACCCAAACATTGTCTATGTGTTTTATGTTGCTTAAATTCATTTGCTAGGAAAATTTTTGTTTCAGACGTTGAAAAAAAAATTTGAAAGGTCTAGATCTATAAGCTAAAAATTACGTTATTTTTGGTCAAAATTTAATCATTTAGCCTTGATCACAATAATAAAAGGATTCCAAGAGCCTTGAGAGCCCATTCAGCCTTGATCACAATAATAAAAGGATTCCATACCTGCATTTGAAATTTAAATGTTATAAAATGATATTGAAGAGGCAATATTTAATGCACGCTTTTAGAACCTGTGTCGAAGAAAAAAGATGAGTGAAGGATCAATGAAACAAGGGCTTCTGCCATTAATTAATTATCATAACTATTGAAAAACATTATTACCATCAGTAGTTTTCCCAATTATATTTTATGCGCTCATTATCTTTCCTTTTGGATCTTTCTTTCTTCTCCTTCGTCTTGACCTTCTTCTTATTTTTATTAGTCGTTCGTCGTTAATTCTACATTCTTCTTGTAAATATTATCTAATTTGAACTTGTAAATATTATCTAATTTGAAATTATCAGATTGTGTTCTTTTTAACACGTTTTAGCACCTTAGGTAAAACTCGTGCACGCGCAATTATAAATTACACCTCTAAAAAGTATTACAAAGGTCTACTAAAATCAAAGGCGCTTCTCAAATTTTCTCTCGGCATAACCAGTTAGAAAAATTATATTTCTTACAAACTACGAAAGAACAGTTTACTGCGAAACTTACAAACTGCTCATCTTCAGAAATAAAACAAAAGTTTTCAGAAGTGTTACTAATGTTCTTTCACTTAAGTATAAAGGGGAAAAAAAAGTCCGATATCAACCAAGATTACTGAAGAATCAACACAGCACGAGCGCCATCTATCGATAACGACGGGCAACCAAAAGTATGTACGCAAAGGCGATAAAGCGGCGTTTATGACGTGGAAAGTAACGAAAGGCGCACGAAGCCGTAAAAACTGTTCATGTAAAAACAAAACCACGGTAAACAATTTCAGGCGATCGCATTATCAGAGGAATTACCAGCAATAAAATCACTTTAACTTCTCGCTTTTTCATTTACTTGCCATTGAGTTTAGTTTCCGATTGTAGGTATTTATTATTGCAAATGTTCACACCTTTCGGTTGGAGACGTAATGTATATACTTTTTATTACCAACAATTAGCTTGTTCAAGCTTATATATTAGACAGCTATGTGCATAATTCAAGTAAAGTAATTCATTTGAAGCATTTACCTTGTCTTCGTTATATACCAAATACTTTTTTCTAAAAATAAACTAGCAAGCTTAAAAATTAGTATCTTATCTTTAGAGCGGGCAAATCTTGTCACAAAATCAGGTATTTACTATTGCACCAAATAAAAATAAAAGTTAAACAACTCTAAAAACTTTTTTAAAATTATTCTGGATTCTTTACTAGATTTTAAATTTAAAAAAAATTTCTTTATTAATGTAGATTCAAATAGATTTTTATTATTTTAATTCTAGTTTTATCCATTTATTTTACATTACTTATTTAAACTTCTGTTTCAAATAAATATTTTATTTCTAAATAATATAATTCATCGCTTGCCAAACATATTCGATAGGATTTTAATCTGGACACTGAGGAATTATTCCGAGTATCTCAGAACTAAGCAGCAACTATTCGCGTATTCATAAAGTTACGCTTCAAATCGAGCATATTATTACGAAACTTATTTTAAAATATCAATATAGTTAAACTAAATCTATTACATTATCAACAAACTTAAATTTGCTTCAAAGAAAAACATACATGCTTACTCTTTTTTCACCTGTTCTACTGTTGGAACCGAGCTTGCTTTCTCAAATTATTCTGTGTATCTTCGCCAAGGGAAAAACTGAGCAGCCTAACCAAATATTTTGAAATTCGCGTTTGTCAGTATAAATACTTCATTCCAGATTTCACAGTCTTCTCATTGATTTCGAGAAAGAAAACTAAATTTTCTTATTCATCCGTACGTATCTACTTTTCCCCTCCTTTTCGCTGATTATTGCCCAATATAGTGGATAACTGTTTTATTATTTTTAGGGTTAATATATTATTGCTGCAAACCTTGAAATTTCCGAGGTGTTCGCGCTGCGCAGCGGTAAAACTCCAAATTCGCTTTATAATGTACGATTTAGGTAATTAAATTATTTATTATATGAATCTGAAAGTATTAATATATAATTACATAATCTAAATTTTATTTTCTTTGCCTAATATTATTTTGTAATGTATATTGAAAACGTATATCAAATTTGCAATGTATATGGCAATAAAAAGTTTGAAGTGTGAATTTAAATTTGTCTCTTGCGCAGTATTAAATTAAAAAAATATAATATTGATGGTTCTTTCACAATGTATGTTAAGTTATGGTTTTACATTATTAAAGCTACCCTTTCCCCTCGAAAACAAATTCTGCAAAAATGTCAGTTTAGACATCATATCAAATTGATTAAAAAAATTTTAATTTTAGCTTTATTAGAAGAAGTAAAGAGAAACAAATACTTCTAAACTAGTATTTTAACCATAAAATGCATCCTTAAAAATATGGATTTTAAAATTTAACATGCGCACATAGTTTTAACAATAGTCAAGTATGTGCAAAAAAATTTATTTTATCATACAGCAGGTAAATCTCCTTGATGTTGCTAATGCTCACTTAAACCTATAGTCATCCCACAAAATTCCTCGTGGCAATGAGCACAAGTTTATGCCTGTCGTTGGAAACAGCCTTGAGCACCTTATAGGTGTCATTCAGCTCAGTTCTGTACCCAATTTTGATGGAGAGCACCCCAGAGAGACGGTCCGAAGGGTCCCATCCCTCTTCCCCTACCATCAAGCTCTCGAGAGGACCTTCAGCTCGCCACATATTTATAGTGCCTCTATGCTGCACGGACACTACACATTTAACATCCATGCCTTCTCCGGGAATCGAACTCGAGGCCTTCGGCACTGCAGTCAGCGACGCTAACCACTATAACGGTTGGGCCGCAATTCTCATTATATGAGGATGAATCTTCTTTTGTTTAACTAATTCCCATGTCAAAATTTCTTTTTCTAATTGGCATGTTCTTCCTGCAGGGACCATTTAAACATTAAAATTTTGTGTTACCTTCTAGTTAAAAGGTATCACAAACAAAATTATTAGAATCTGAACCCCTATCTCTGGATTTATATTTTTTAACTGGAGCCACGGATTTTCAACCAATCATTCAACAAATATTTAGGTATGCAAACCTTTTCTAAACACGCTGTACAATACATCTAGAAATAATACATTCTGAAATGAGAAAATGGCATCATACCATGCAGTAAATACCTTCCCACACATTTATATAATGAATACAGCAAAATCTGAATTAAATGTGGGATAACACATTTGAATGAAATAGTACATAATTAAAATGACAAAACTTGCACTTCACTAGAGCTAATATTGGCCGGGCCGCAAAAATATTTGTTGTGGGCCGCATGCGGCCCGCGGGCCCCGAGTTTGACATCCTTGCTTTAGTGGCTTGCGTTTTCCTACTGGCTAATTCATTATTGAAGCTGTTACGCTCGGCCGTATTATTCCTGCCTATTCATATTCGCCGGCTAGTTTAATTTAACCCCTTAACTGCCGCGGGCGTATATATACGCCTTGCTCAGCCGATGCGTTAACTGCCCCGGGCGTATATATATTCTTTATTTTGTGAAAGTAAACAGGTTTTAGACAGCAAAACTTGCACTTATTTTCCCCCTTATACATCGTATAACTATGCACACATGTGTAAGAAACGGTGGCACTGGGGAGTGAATCTTGCACTTTTTTAGTGGCAGTTAAGGGGTTAAGGGTCAGCTACGATAGATAATTGTGTCAAGCTTCAGCTAAATCTGGTAGTTTAGTTAATACTAGCGGAAGCACCCGATGGCAGTTAAGCTAGATTGAGAGTAGTGTATCTAATAACAGACAGAACAGCATCGCTGTAATCCTTCTCTAATAACGACGCAAAAAATACGATTCATAGTCATGCATTTTTCAGTCTGATGCGACACGGCATCCACATAAAAAATTTCGATAGAAAAATAAACGCTCTCTCATTATATCAGCAACAATGGAACGCAGTTTTTAATGATTTTCGGCTTTCTAATCAAATGATCGTAAAAGCCTAAGTTCCATCCAATATTTCACCTATTTTCTATTTTAGTCGATCAAATGTGGCAAAAAAAAAAAAACTGATCGTAATTGATCAGAAGTCAATAACGCAAACACACACACACACAAACAGACATTCTTCCTTGATTTTGTAAAACTTATAAATTTTTCATTAACGGATTTTATGATTTCAAAGCGTGTACTTTTCGAAATGAAGCATTTTGATCTCCAATGCGCAAGACTGTTGCCACTCTGAAAAATGAGTGTCAAAATTAGTGTTTGAATTTTTAATTAATATCTCGGCTGATTAAAGTCGTACGAAGATGAGAACAGCCGATATGGCTTCCCGCGAATTTTTGGAAACGGGCATGCTATTTTTATTTCATCGTAAAACTAAGAAATTTTTTTATTAACAAACTCTACAATTTGAAAGCGAGCAGTGGCAACGCTTCTCGAAATAATGCACAGTTTCATCTCCAGCTTGCATATTCACAAAGCCTACAAACCTTTTTCCTACGGTCTGCTGTCATTGGACGAAATCTCTGTTTGGCGGTCATATTTGGAATAGTGAGTTATCGCCTTGCAGTCTTCGTAATTAACGCCAAACATACCTTGTGGGCTTTCCAGTAAAGCGAGGAGAAGCAGCGTTTATTTCATTCGATAATTTTTTTATTTTATGAATGAAAACTAAGGGGAATTGTGTGGAATATATTTTAAATAACCTACTGATTTTATTAATAGTTCATCTGTATTTGGTTAAAGAATGAATTTAAACTGTTCAAAATATGATAATTGTTTTGCAAGAAAAAGTATTTACATGGAAATGGGATATGTGCTTTTTTCGTCATATCTGTTACAGAGAGTCTGTTATGTAAATTTACATAGCGCATTTATTATACAAATCAAAGAATATTAAAAAAATAAACCAAATGAAAACATTCTATAAACATTTAAGGGCGTCGGATACCTATTCTTTTTACTTAAATTATGAGTAAGTATAACTAAAATTATATTTTATTCCATTATGCGCTATTTCTATTGTAACGCTTTTCGGAATCTTGAATCGTAATCTTACAACTAGTATCTACTACAAAGAATACAAACCAGTAAATAAAAATTAAAAAAATTACCCTTAAGAAAAATAGATAAAATAAAAGCGTTAAATTTTTAACTCTGCACCCGAAGGCGAAAAAACCAATAATAACAAAGCCATTCAATAAGGTGAGGATAAAAACAAAAATAAGTCCGTGCAATGAGAGTTTGTAAAAGATACGAACGGGATTAGAAACCCCGATCTAGAAGTCCGAGAATTTTTTTTTCCGTGTGCTCTGTACTGTTAAGCTGTGGTTCCTTCTCCGACTTCCCACGCTTTTCGGTACACCACGCTGATATACAAATAGCAAAGGCCATGAAACAAAAGTCGCCAAGCACAAGATTCTGTAACTCTACTTTCCCTGTTTCTACCAATCAGATCAAACAATAGCAGAAACGGTCTATAGGCTTTGTGAATATGTCTCCAGCTTGCAAAACTGTTGCCACTCGGAAAAATGAGGGCGAAAATTATCGTTTTTCAAAGATTTTAATTAATATCCCTGATTGTTTTTTCTTTTTTGAAGAAAAGGTGACATCGACCTTTTCCAGGGCACAGAAAAGAATTGTAGAGAGTTTGGTAGCGATAGCTATAGTAGTGATTAAGTTATTAGAAGACAAACACACAGACTTTGTTCTTTACATATATAGATTAGGTCTTTTTTTATTATTATTTTCTTATTCTGAGTTATAGTCCGAGTAGGGGTCGACTATATTATTTACGAGTGAATAAAAGGGCAGTTTAACCCTTATCGAGTATACGTCTTAGTTGTCTGAACTCAGCTATAAGTCGCTACGTAGCTCATTAGGTTCCTCGCCGTTTTATCATACACAAGGGGGAAGGAACATCACAAAGGAATTGTAAATTTTTAAGTGCATATTCATGTCATTCTGCTTTCTGTAACAACCACTACTCTGAGTCCTTAAATCGAACTTTTACTCTATTTCAAATCGAAAGAGTTTTCTTTTTGGGCGGGGGGTATGAGAGAAGGAGGGGATTTAGGGAATGTGATATGAAAAGTACATTCATTTAGATGCTAACTTTAATTCTTTTTCAGATTTTAGAGTTTTTTTGTGATTGCATTCTGAAATTTTTTACCCAATATAAGTTGCTGCAGAAAACGCAGACTGTAGGTAAGTATTTGTTTCACATCGAATGAATTAAACATACGAGGGAGGATTGGTGAATAATTCTCTCTGTTTTTCCTTTCCTTCCGAAAGAAAACTTTACTACACGCACAAAATAAAGCATACAGATACACTTCTTGACTATTTGTCAATTTAAGTTCATTTCCCAGGCATACAGCCCTTACCAGACACTTGATGGACCTTTTCATGTGAAGAACTACATCGCTTCTCCCTGCACCAGGTGAAGCATTTCTTTTAGTCCATAAGAAATGAGCTACAAATTGTTTATTTCTTACTCTAACAAATTCCTAATTTTTATGCCGTAGATTCCGCTTCATGCTTTAGAGTGAGAGTTGATTCAGGAAATGTGTCTGCTGTACGATAAATTAGAATAGTCTGCCAACTTGTAACCAAAATCCAAAACATTTCTGTGAGTTGCTTTTCCATCTCCCCGTGTAAATTCTAAAACTTTAGCATTCCTTTAAGACTTTTGAAAGAACACCTTAAAATTGAAAAATTTAATTCAATCCTTTATAACGCCCAAATAGACACTACGAAACGCAGAACAAGCTGCATTCTTTCAGAGGCCCCGAAAGGTACTTTTCCTTAAAAAAAAAAAAAAAAAAAAAAAAAAAAAAAAAAAAAAAAAAAAAAAATATGTGGTTGTTAATGAGCTGTTGAGACACTGCTGCTCGTTCCTCTTGTAGCACCAATCGCAGTTTCGGAATCGTTACTGGCGATAAGTTACGTGCTGCCACGGATCTCCCTAGTAAGTTCCGTACATGCTTGACGGGATTTAGATCCAGAGACCTTATAAGGTATTTCTCCCAACTTCTTCGCATGCCTTTGTGGTGTAGTGGTCTGCATGCTCGACGCGTAACCGAGAGGTCCGTGGTTCGATTCCCGGCGAGAGCGTTGCTCATTTTTCATGTCTCCTGCTTCGAAATAACCTAATGTCTCTGCACTGGCGCCCGAACTAAAAAAGGTCGTGAGGGATGATTCTCCACCACCGCGATTTGGCGATTGGGTCCCCCAAACCCCAGTCGCCCTTTAAAAGAGATGACTGCTAGGCAGGTTTCACATCATTTGTGCATGCTGGATATGTGGTTGTTAATGAGCTGTTGAGACACTGCTGCTCGTTCCTCTTGTAGCACCAATCGCAGTTTCGGAATCGTTACTGTCGATCAGTTACCTGCTGACACGGGTCTCCCTAGTAAGTTCCGTACATGCTTGATGGGATTTAGATCCAGAGACCTTGCCGACCAATCCATGTGTTCAATATATTCACTCTCCAATAGCTCTTCGACAGTAACTGTGCGATGAGGTGGAGCGTTGTCGTCCACGAAGAGGAACTGAGGACCCATAGCGCTTGTAAAAAGACGCATGTAAGGAACCTCGTTACAATAGCAGTCCCAGGTGACGAACCTCCTTGGGAGATATGAAGTTGGTCCGGCTACCAAGCATTATGTCTGCTCAAACGAGAACTCCGCGACCTCCAAAACTGTCCCTTTTGATGATGTTGAACGGGTTATTGCGTGTTCCCCGCTCTTTCCAGATGTGTATGTGTCTAGAATCGCAACTCAGACTAAATCTGCTCTCATCTGTAAAGAGTACTCGTCCCCATTCATTTTTGATGATGTTGAAGGGGTTATTGCGTGTTCTCCGCTCTTTCCAGATGTGTATGTATCTAGAATCGCAACTCTGACTAAATCTGCTCTCATCTGTAAAGAGTACTCGTCCCCATTCATTGTCTCTCCAATTCCGGTGTTCCAGGCACCACAGAGAACGCCTTCTCCGATGGGCAGGCGTTAGAGGTACACACCGTACAGGGCGTCGTGCAAACATACCACCACCGTGCAGTCTTCTGGCCACGGTAAAACGCGATATCGGTCGTCCAGTCGCCTGTGTCGTGTGTCTAGCGATTTCTCCCGCTGTCTGCCGCCTGTTTCTTCTGGCCTGTAAGGCAATATACCGGTCATCTGCGGGTGTGGTTCCTCGTGGACGACCACTACTAAACCCCCGGATAGCTGTTCCTGTAGTTTGAAATTGTCTCCAAAGTCGTAAAATGATGCTGTGAGCAATTCCGAACTCTGCAGCCACATTTGTCACACTGTGGCCTTCCTCCAACTTCCCAATGATTCGACCTCGGGTAAAAGCATCCAGATGTCGTCTTAACGGATTGATTATTCGCCATTTCTCGCTGAGGCAGCAACTCGGTGTGATTTTAACTCTTATACGGCGTGCAATCTCTTTGCCAGAAATACTGATCTTACACCGACAACATGCTTTATACTACTCAGACACTCCCCCATTACGTCTACCTGCATATCTGCGCATGTGCTACCGTACATCACCTTACTTAATCTCCTGATTGGTCTTTCTGTCCGCTCTGCCTCATCGTTCAGAATTCAGTTCAAGAGCAATATCGCAAAATATTCTCAAACTGAACATAGCTTTAGAATTTCCGATACACAATCTGGCGCGCTGGAAATAAAAATATTTTTTTCCGTACAACGTTGTCGTTGCTCGCTTGGAAATCCTTGAGTTTGTTCATCAAAAATTCGTTAAAGTTTTACAAAATATGAAAAACGAAATCAAAATATTAAATCGATAATAAAACAAATAATTCCAAATTTCGAACTCGCGCTTCAAGATGCCCATATTCGCGGTAGGATTACGCCATTCAAAATTGAATGGCTCTAGGTACCGTTGTTTTATCACAATGCGAGAAACATACAAACATTTATGCACATTCTTCATTATTTAATTTCTTCAAATATAATACACGACATTAATATTTGGTAGCAACAATTTGAAAAGTGAAACGGACATTCAGAGTGATTCGACACAAAATTGGAAAGCGAAAACAATAGTACTTAAGAGAAAAAGCCCCTTTGGACCTGAAAAAAAAAAAAAAAAAAAAAAAAAAAAAAAATTTTATTAGGAATTTATAAAATGGATTTCGGCTTTTCTAAACAGTGGAATGAATTTAGGCTTTTCTAAAATGTGGGGCCTTAGATGAAGCGAAGGAAGTGATTAGTTGTAGTAAACTGTGGGCCTGGGCAGTAATCAAACTTTGTCCTATTTTTATATTAACAGTTTTCTATACTTATACTTTTTCAAGTGATATATTTTTAGTCCATTTTATTATAAACAGTTTTGCGTTTTATACCTAATTTATAAAATTATTTAAATAAATTTCTTACTAACTATTCATATTTTATTTGAAAGTGGAGGAAAGCAAGTCTACCTATAGCAATATAAAGCGTATGATAAGTACATTCTTTCAAATTTACATCTTCACGCTTAGTAAACATGCCCGCTATCAGAAAAAATGCCATTACAATAACATTTTTAAGAATGTATTGCATTAAATATCGAGAAACTCCAGTACTTAATATACAGGCATTTTTTTTAAACGTTGAGAACGAAACAATACATAAAAGCGCTGCATTTAATATGGAAGATTGTAACGAATGTTACTTTTTAAATTCTACGCAGAAAAGTAGATATAAATCAGTAAAAAGCACACCTCATCAAAAACGATTTTCCGAAAGTGAGGTGGGTGGGCGAAATGGTTGAGATTTCAACGATCACCCAAAAAGATTTGTTAAGGTTTTTTAAGCTCTCGCTGAGCTCCCAATCCACCAGATTGCTGTTGTACTTGCTTTTGTTAACCCATTTCTTTTTAGCTTTATTATTTTAGCCTTATTAGTTTTAAGCACCATTCTCTTCGCACATACACCATATACAATTCAACAGAATAATTTAGCAACATAGCAGTACATGTTAAGAATTAACGATGCAGTACTACGTGTTGGCATACAGTTTTCTTATTTTTCAGTCTTTTCTCGGTTCATCATATCAATGTTAAGTTTTCTTAGTAAGATGGTTTGCAAAGTTATTTCTTTTTTTTCGTTTTTATTACTAACGTTTTGTGTGTTAAATTTATTTATTAAATATCATATTATTTGCATTACACCATATAAAATTAATTTCAACAGCTAAATCACAAAATGTTTATAAAAAACATACTGTGGTGTAGTAGTGACCTTCGAGGCTGCAACCGGAATCATTAGCAAAGGCGCCTCGTTGCAACAGGATTTCTCCTGTGGTCTGAAAGAGATACCCTTGCATTCGGAAATCATTCATCCTGGACAAAGAACCTCTATGCGATCTTATCACAATACCATTAGTATTTTTGATAGACAGTCTCGCGCGCTGGAGGTAAAAATGTTTTATTCCTTACAGCGTTGCTCGCTTTCAGATCTTTGAAGTTTGTTAATGAAAAATTCGTTCAAATATTACAAAACATGAAAAATAAAATTCGAAATTCAAAATTCGGACTTCCAGCTGCACACGTTTGAGTGGAGGACTAAAAAATTCAAATATGACGTTCAAATATTAAAAGATGATTCAAAATATGATGGATTTAGATACCATCGTTTTTTCACAATGTGAGAAACAGGCACATATACATGAAGATTCTTCATTATCTTAATTTCTTTAAAAATAATACACAGGGAGATAATATTTGGTGCTAACAATTTGAAAAGTGATTTGCTATTTATAGCGGACGCAAAATCCTATTTCGAGACTAATAGCCTTTCGGGTTAATGCTCCTTCGGGCTAATAAAATAAAATAGATATAATCTTAAAGCTTTCAGATTTTATATTACGCCAAAGAGGCGTTTTTTTCATTTCCACACCAATTCACATTTCGAGAGCATTTGGACTAATGTCCCTTTCGGCTAAAAAAAATTTAATTTCATGCACAATGCTTCACTGAAAAATAATTCAATAACTTTGATAGAAACATAACATTCCCTGGTTTAAATTCAAAACTTAACCACTCCTAATAAAATACGAGCTGTGTATTATGGCGTTGAGCTTAATACAGTTAATATTTCGACAAAATCAACCTAGCAGT
>KK115404.1:1693-99331 GCA_000611955.2 Stegodyphus mimosarum
TATGGACAAAATAAAGAATTCTTTTTTTCCAAAACGGATTGTAAACTGGATTTAAAATATACTACTCAAAAGGGATTTTTTTCATGACGGCTGTACTTCGTAGGTATGTATCTCACATTAACTCAAAAGTGATTAGCTGTAGAACGGTGAAACTTGTATATATCTCACATTACGACGTATTTAATTCACATTAATTCAAAAATGATTAGCCGTAGAACGTTGAAATTTTGTATATGGAACTGCTGTAGCAGTAACTGTGTAAAAACTGTGGTAATAAAAGAGTGTTTCCTAGGATTTATTCAAACTCATAAAAAAGATGCAGCAAGTATAGCAGGTATAATATTACAACAACTAGAAAAAGACAAATTAGCTTTCAAAGACTGTCGATCACAGTGTTACGACAATGCGCCTGTGATGTCCGGCTATAAGTCAGGAGTGCAACAAAGACTCACAGCAAAGATGCAGCAAAAGCTATATTTGTTAACTGTGATAATCATACACTTAATTTAGTTGGGGTTCATGCTGCTGGTCATGAGGTAGCTTCTATGACGTTTTTTAGTACGATACAAGCTATCTATGTTTATTTTTCAAGATCAACTCTTCGATGGAAAAGACTGAAAACTGCTCTAGGTGTATCGTTGAAGTCGGAGTCAGAAACTCGTTGGAGTGCCAGAGTAGAAGCTGTTAAACCGGTACATGATCAACTCGAAACTTTAGTAGAATTATTTGAAAATATTGCAGAGGATCATGACGAAAATGCAGATACAAGAAGTGATGCAATTCAATTGTTGCATCGAATCTTAACTTTTGAGTTTTTTGTTCTTCTTCGATTCTGGAATACAGTACTTGCCAAGATTGACAGGGTCCAGAAAAGACTTCAAGACCCCTCTATGAATTTCCACAATGCTGCTCGAGATATTCAGGCTTTACAAGAGTATCTCCTACAAAACAGAGATGAGATATGCATGAAATCTCTTGAAGACGCCAAGGAACTGTGTAATGCTTGTGATATCCAAGCTGAAAGACGACAGAGAAAAAAGAAGAAAATGCCCGGAGAAATTGCAGATGATGTAGGACTCACAGCAGAAAATGAAATGCTGCGATTGATGAAAAGTATGCTGGACAAAATACACATAGAAATGGTAGACAGATTCATCAGCTTAAAGAAAGTAGACTCTAATTTTGGCTTTCTTTTAGATGTAAACGGACTAATGGCTACAGGCAACGAAAGTAGCTTGAAACAGTGCTGCATTTCCATGGAAAACTTTTACGATACAGACTTGGATGGCTTGGAAATGTATACTGAAATAATGGACTGCCGAATGCTATTCAAAACAAGAGCTGATGTTAAGCTTTCGACCCCAGAGGACCTGCTTCGCTTTATTGTGCAGTACGGAGAAGATGTATTTCCCAATCTGAGAGTTGGTCTTCAGATTTTACTGACTATTGGAACCTCCATCGCCAGCTGTGAAAGATCTTTTAGTAAACTAAAACATATCTTGTCCTACCTGAGATTATCCATGGCACAAGAAAGACTGTCTGCCTTAGCTTTGCTCAGTGTGGAACAGCAGGTAGCCCAGAGTATAAATTTTGATGAACTAATCTATAAATTTGCAGCAGCTAAAGCTAGGAAAATTTCTCTTTGAAATTAGTAATTACATTTGAAGTATTACACATTAAACTGTCATTATACATTTTCAAGTTATTACATTATAATATCAAATATGATGTTTAAGTTTTCGAAATTTATATTTGAAAAATATTTTAGAATAATCATATTTTCGTTCTACCATTATTGTCTTAATTATTTTACTACGTTCTAAGTTAGTGAATTTAGCGAAACCTCAAAAATATACGCTTAAAAGTGCTTTAAAAATTAAAATATTTAATAATTTAAACTATTTAAAATTTAAAACATTTCATATTAGCAAATTATTATTATTTTAAACAATTAAAATGCTATTATTTTTTAAGTTTTTTTCCCGTTCCTCACTGCATTTTGGCAGACGGGGGCGGGGGCGCGAAATCTTCACTTGTCCCCGGGCGCTGATTACCCTAACTACGCCTCTGTGAATGGGAAACATATCTCTAATGAAACTCGAGAAAAAAGTTGAAAAGAAGTGCAGTAAAAAATGGGCGTAATTTAATAGGCCTTACAAGGAAGTCACGTGGTATCCGTATCAGATATTTTTAAATTAGTCCAGTCCTCCTTTGAATGGAAAGAGTTTGCAGCATTTTAAAAAATCAGTGCGTCTCTTTTTTTATTTCTTTTCACAACAGCCTAACTTATGAAATCCTAATATAGGAATTAAGAAAAATTATTATTATTTTTTTTCTTTGTTTTAATCTGGAAAATGGATTTATTTCATAAAGTAGAAATGTTTTAAAATTCGTACGTCAGAGCAATATGCATTTTGTCAAATGCAAAGCAAAGGAACAAAAATTATTTATTTATATTTAAAAAAAAATATTTACAAATACATTACATTAAAAATAACATTAATTGGAAAAATGGGAAATTTTGTTCATTTTTTTAGGTTTCTTTTCCTTTCCCTCCCCTACAGCTGTTTTACTATTTTAGAAAAGAAGTCTTTTAAATTTTGCTAAAAAGTTTTAAAACGTTTCAGCATATATTTTACAGGAAAATTTCGTATTCATGAATAGCGTTCATAAATTTTAATTTAAGATTCTTATAAGGAACATAAAAATATGATCTGAATATTATTACACAATTTTAACTTTAGAGAGAACTAAATTTTTATTTTTTATGTATTCTGTATGCAAAATTTAGACACTATATGAAAGATGGAAATAGTGATTTGTTTTTTAAACCAAATGTTCCATTTTATAAGAATATTAATGTGGAAAATATGCTCTTGGTGGGAGTTCAAATTCTTAGAAAACAGATGGCAAGAGAAAAGCAAAATCATGCAGTTCGTAGATTTTTTTTTTCTTCTGAGATTTCTTCTTTCTATTGAACGGGGAGGGGGGAGTTGGTATACTCTCGTGCAGTTGGTATACTGATACCTTTCCCAGTTAAAAATCCTATTTTAAAATCTAACGTTCCGTGCTATGTCAACACTTGTTATATCCGGTGAATAATAAACACTTGGTAATGTAATATAGCAGGCCAAAACGTTTTCAAAGATTCTGTTACAGAGTTCCGTTAAAGCAAACCGTTCATCGCTATAAAATACGTTTAAAGGGAATGTTTATGAATATGTGAATGGCAATATTGACTCTATTCCACAGAAATTCGAATTTTTTACTTTCTTATCAGTAAAAGTCGCTCTCTGTTTGATTATTAATTTAACCAGAGTTTTAGTTAATACCGAAAATTTTTATGTGCATATTTTGTATATTTGTCATGTCAAATTAAAACGTAAGAAATAAATATAATATTATTTTCAGAAATTTTTTAAATGTTTGCAAATGGAAATAGATGTAATTTGCAGGAAGGTATTTCAAGGGAAAAATATCGTCTTACAGTCTCAATTATACTTATTTTCTATATAAATAAAATTTTCATGATACGGTTTATCCGATTGTTTTATTATGACTTTTATATCGGGAAATATTCTGAACGACGCAACATCAAGCTACGGTGTGAAACAAAAATAATTTATTAGCTAATTGAATATACGTTAATTTTAACCGTAAAAGATTCTGTCTTGTTACCTCAAACTCATTAATATTAACTTAATAGAAAATAACGTTGATTAAATTCCGAGCTTTCTCGGTTTGCATACTAATCCTCAACCATATTTACTTAAAACAACAACAATCATGTAAGAGTTTTCAACACTATGAATAATATGCTTTTTTTTATTTGAAATAAAACAGAAGGGAAAGGGATAAATTACCTGCATCAGCTTTAAACAAGTAGTAGTTTTATACTGTTCTTATTCTTCGTGCAAGTTCTGAGGAATGCTACTCGATTTTTAACAGTGTGGAGCGCTACTCGATTTTTTTAAAGCTAAATGAAAGAGAGGAAAGGAAGTGAGAAAAGAGGGTATACTGCCTATTTTGGTGTAAGAGATCAATTAATAATTGGCTGCGTTCTTCATCGACCCGTGAGCCAAGTGAAGTGAATCGGACTACAAGCATAAGCCAGCGTCATCCGTGGTTTCAGAAATTTTGAGCCCCAAACTGATAGAACAGTTTAAAAGATGAGCCCCTTCCAGAAAGATCGGTAAGCCCCTTCCAGAAAGAGTTTGTTCTGCAAACTCTGGTGGAAAAAAAATCCTACTGTAACTATTGAGAACTAGAAGAAAATGAAGGGAAATAAATTTTAAATTAAAAAAGAACATACCTTAAAAAATAACAGAAGTATAAAAAATCGCTTTATTTATGAGGTTCATCTAATATATTTTCGTTTTTCATGGTTTCAGTAGTTTTCTTCTACATTAAATTGTGCCTTTCTAACTGCAGAATATTAAATTTACTTTCAAGGAAAAAGTTACTTGATGCCAAAATTTTTTCCCAGTTCTAATCTTTGCTCTCTGTTAGCTTTACTTATAAATGATTGTCGTCTTGCTACTCGAACCTGACATCCAGTTTCTTAACAAATATCTAATTGTTCTAAAAAGAACTTTTTTTTCCTGACTGTTTCACAAAGTTTTGGCACAATCGAAGAAGACCCTACTAAAAGACTTAAAATGCTATTTTCTTCAAAGTAAATTGTTCGTCTTTCTAGGTTCGCTTCGATGATCTTCCAAAACGACTTTATTTCCTAGAGTTTCATTCTTTTTAAACTTAAACTATACAATATGATTCACAGTAATTTGAATTTATTTATCATACGTCATATATCACGTAGAGATTTTCCATTTTTAAATAATTTTACAATTGGCTTTTCCTTTCTTTTAGTGCTTATCTTTCCAAAAAGATAAAGATTCTCACAAGCAACTTATGAAATAAGCAGAAGAAAGCAGTAAATAACGTAATTAGTTGTTGCGATGGTAACAAAAAACTGCATGAAAGAAAAATTAAATTTTGTGCTATGGATATTTTTCTCCTTTACAATTTTAAGCATTTTTTATGTTTTAATAAATAATGTTAAACTAATATATTACGTATGCAGAAATATCATCAGTTTTAATCCTTTGATTTTTGCTGTTGTTTTGATATATATTGCGAGCAAGTTGTAAGCAAATTGACATTTAAATAAATGGCTTAAAAATTTTTATCTCTTACTTTTATCGATTGGTGAATAAATAAAAAATAGAATTTCGGTCGATTTGAACAAGCAATGGAAGTGTTTTTCATTTAAAAAAAATATTATTCATATTCTATTTACTGAGTATTCCTGTGCTGTCCTATGCTTATATTATTAATCGTTAATGTAACTGAAAGTTTGATTTGTGTCAGATTCTTTATTCTTCGGATGACTTACTATTGTGCAATAATATACAATCTTATTTAATAAATTATGATTCTTTTAATTATGTATTTAGAATTTTTATTATTATGAGTGTCCTTTCAATATTTTAATTGCAGTTTAATTCTATTAAATAATTTTTAGCCTCATATGTATGGATACTTCTGTACTAGCTGGGCAAAAGTGATAAAATTACCACTATGGTAGATGAGTGTCGATAAAACGAAAATCACTAATTTTATTAAATAAATCGAAACTAGAATCACTGTATTTAAAGAATTTAAATTTATTATTAATCTATAACAAGCAATGTTTCATATATAATTCTTGTCATTTTGAATCCTTAGTTATGGAAAGAAGCTGCAAACTTTTTTCAAGTAAGGAAAGTTTTACAGTCAACTGGATTAACTATTAAAGAAACTTAACGATTTTTCAAATTCCTTGTTCTGAAGCACTCCCTTTTATCAATTAAATGCCTTTATTTAAGTTTCTTGGTTTACATTAAATTATTAGAAAGTAATCAATATTCTTGTTAATCAATAGTCTTGTTTAAGAAATGAAGTCACTTCGCAGACCTAAAAAACAGAAAGTGTTTTGGGAATAATAGCCTCCTAATGTGCCCCAAAGTGCCAAATATAGTACGCTGTTCATACTGAGTCATGAAAGCTGAGCTGTTTGAAATTAATTAATTTCTTAACTTACTTTAATAACTTAGGACGAATGGAATTATATTTCGCAGAGAAAACCTTTTTAATTGACAATGAATCTATTTATTTAGCATTATAAACATATATATATATGGGGTAATACCTTTTTTAAAAAGACATCTAAGAAACTTCTTGAAAGGACAGCACATTTAATTACATTTAAAGTGTTTACATTTTTTACAAATAAGTTTATGTAAATTTAGTTCGCTTCTATGATACACTTTTGTTTACTTCTTTAAATCTAACGTCGTTTTTCATTCAATACGTCTCGAGGCCAACTGCCACATTAGATGGAATTTCGTTCCCTCGTCCAAGTCAGCGCCATCTGTCGTTCAACATAGGCACCACATACTTTCGGCCTTTCTGGATTCGTCTGGTCCTCCAGGCGACACTGCAAATATAAAAAAATACAAAAGCAAAATAGAATAGACAATAGCACGTCTAAAATTATAGGTTAGACTATTTAGAGTCCTTGATCGTCTTTCAGCTTCAACAATGACAAAATGAGTAAAGTCGTCTTCAAACTTAATTTTGCCATAGAAACAGTAGTTAACGTCTTTAACCGCAGTTTCTTCGTCTTTTTGCCCCTTTTCATGCGTCTTTAGGCGTCTTTCAATTTGTCTTTAAGCGTCTTTCCTTTCGCCATTAAGCGTCTCTATTTTCGTCTTAAACGTCATGATATATTTTTTTAAGTTTTCGTCTTCTTACAGAAAATATGTGCAATATATTTCTTTTTCTTCTTTAATTTACTTCAGTCTTCTTTTCTCGTATTCTTCTTAACAGTTACTCCATGGTTTTAGAAATTCAGAGCAAGTTGTCGTATAATTAGGACCTTCATGACTTCCTTCTTTAACTACATCGTATGTATTGCCACCTTTAACTTTAGTTATTTTGTATGGTCCAAGATACTTTGGTTTTAATTTCAAATGCGGTCCAAACTGAGTTCTTTTTATAGTGATAAAATCTTTGGCTTTGTAATGTCTTGGTTCTCTTCCTCTTAAATTATATGTTTTCCTGTTCTCTTCTTGAATTTTAAATATCTGTTGCTTCGCATGCTTCCTAAGTTCATTTCTTTTAGCTTCAAAATTCGCTTGAAATTCAGCTTCGATCATTTCAATCAACTTATCAGTACCTTTAGCATTCATCTTTGTACCAAAGAGCAGTTCAAAGGGTGTGGTATCTATACTTCGCTGGTATGTCGAGTTAATAGCTTGCTGCAGCTCATTTGTATGTTTGTACCACTGAGTCGGATTTTCTAAAGACAATTTCGAAGGAATTGATATGATAGTCTGATTGATACGTTCAACTTGACCGTTAGCTCTAGGCAGGTCGGTAGTAATCAAATGATGTTTAATGTTCTCTTTAGAACAATAATCGGCGAATTCGCTGGAGGTGAAAGCTGTACCTCTATCCAAGATTATTTGAGAAGGACTGCCAAATACAGCCTTTTGTATCTCCAACTTCGCTATAACTTCAGCAGATGTGGACTTCGTAGGATAAATCCATACAAATTTAGTAAATGCATCAATAACTACTAAGATGTACTTATAATTTTTATGTGTACCCTCCAAAGGACCAAGGCGATCTAAATGATACGTTTTTAACGGCACATCTTTTTTATGTATAGGGTGTAAGAAACCTTCTTTCTTTCCTTTCTTATAATTCACAAGCATACAATGAACGCAGTTTGCTATGATATTTTCTACTTTCTGTCTGAGTTTAGGGATAAAATAATACTCTTGGATGCTTTTCTCACTATATTTGACTCCTGAATGTGCTTTCTCATGGAAACTTCGTATAATTTCTGTTTGCATAATTTCAGGCACAACCATTAATTCTTTACCATCAACAAATTTAAACAAAATTCCATTTCTGTCACAATAGTCTTCATAACTAGAACTTTTAAGTAATTCTTTTATCATTTTTATTTCATTATCCTTATCTTGGGCTAATTTCAACTTTGGTAAAATATCAACTGAAACACAAAAAATACTAATGGGAGATCTACTTAGGGCGTCGACATGAGCCATCCTGGTACCGGAACGATGCTCAATCACATAATTAAATTCTTGTAGGAATAAAGCCCAACGAGCAACACGAGTTGATAAGTCCCGTTTTGACATGGTCTTTTCAAATGCGGCACAGTCAGTCACAATTTTAAAAGGAATTCCCAGTAAGTACACGCGGAATTTCTTTAGTGCTTCTATGATTGCTAGAGTTTCGAGTTCATAACTAGAATACTTCTTCTCAGCGTCAGTGGTCTTCTTACTCATGAAGTAGGTAGGGTGGAAACTATTATCATATGGAGACCTCTGCAATAAAATTGCTCCATATCCCTCTAAGCTAGCGTCAGTATGCAATTCAGTCTCATAACTGGGATTATAGATTCCTAAGACAGGCTTTTCAGCTAATAATGTCTTTAATCGATTGAAAGAATTTCTTTCTTCTTCTTCAAATTTAAACTTACGATCTTTTTTCAAGAGATCACTCAAAGGTTTAGTAATAATGGAATATTTTTGAATAAACTTCCTGAAATATCCGGTGAGGCCAAGAAAACTATGAATTTGTTTCAAATTAGTCGGTTCTGGAAAATTTAGGACTGCTTTCGTTTTTAAAGTAGATGAAAAAATATTACCTTCTTTGATAACATGACCCAGGAATTCTATCCTCTTCTTCAAAAAATGAGATTTCTTAAAATTAATCTCGAGTCCGTACTCACTAGCAAGCTTTAAGACCCGTTCAAGCCGTTCGATTCCTTCTTCAAGGGAGGAAGACAAGATTATTACGTCATCCATATAGGGCAAAACAATACCATCATTAATAAAAGGTCGAAAAATAGTCAAGTCAGCGCCATCTGTCGTTCAACATAGGCACCACATATATGTGTATATAAAATGGCATGTATTATCACGCTCAAAGCATATGTAAAACAAAACATCACTGTTGCCACAAAAGATCTACATTATAATGAACATATTAAATTATAGTGTATTAATTGAGTTCCTACACGTTCTTTAACAGAGCTCTCATCTCTTCTTTAACGGATTTCATCTCTTCTTTAACAGAATCTTTCATGTCTTCTTTAAATGATGCTTGGCCAGTTTCCATCTTTTCTTGGAATGCAGCAAAAGCAGTGAAAAGCTGTTTCAATTGTTCTTTCATCGCTCTAGTGAAAGACATTCCATCCCACTTCTGACACCAAAAGCTATTGCGTGCTTAAATATTCGCAATGGATTGAATGCACAAGTCGTTAAAAAGTTAACAAAATTTATTCTTTTCAAAAGAAATAAAACAAAATGCTGAAATATTTCTTCAGAGATATTCGTACAATATCACAATAGCTCACAGCAGTTATATTTAGAACTGGTAAAACGTTAAGCAGAACTCAAACTCAAAATACAGAGAAACTAATTCTATTTCTCAGTTTCACAGCGAATTCGCTACAATCAATAACAGCAGTAAGTAAACAATAGTTCGCTTAAAACAACTACAGCTGAGTTGAGATGTTTTAATCGAGTTTCTATAAGCTTTTTAATCATCACGAGAATATTCTGGTATAATCTACTTTCTCGAGTTTTCTGGACAGCAAAACATTACGATTACGAGATATCTATTCATTAAATATTAAATGCAGGCGCTCTTGTATTTTTACTTTTCCGGCGTAGCTTTCTCTTCAAATTCGTCACGCGCTGCGTTGCACGGCAAAGTAAAATATTTTAATTACAATTTCATTAAAATAACTATATAAATACAAAATCCGTAACAATATTCTATTAAGTTAATTTTTTCCTATGAAGCTTTATGCATTGTTTAGGGTTGCCGATGTCTCAATAGGTTCTGCATCAACATTTACGTAAGCGGTGCCCCGTTAAAAGAAGAGTACCAAAAATTATACAGCTAGCAGTTGTTTTTATTTGATTATGACAAAGGTAGTCATATTTTAGAACTCAGAAATGCTCCATAATTTCGTATTTGCAACTTCTGAGAAGTTTTTTGGTTTGGGCCCCCCCACCAATGGTCGAGCAGCTAAAGACTACTGAATACTAGTATTCAACGGTCCAAAGCCCAGGCGAACGGGCTGGCTGCATGGTTGGGTTTCATGATTTTTTCCATGTATAATGCGTATAAGAGCCAGTTTCTCTTAAAAAGTCCTCCGTGAAGGCATCTTTCCTCTTATATAGGAAAATATCCCTCATGTGCTTTGTTCCAAATAACTAATCCAACCTAACCTTGGAAACATTTTCATAACTCATGCCATGGTATATAAACATTGTAAGTTTATTAACAGTTATTTTAAGTTTTGCTTCTGTCCTATTTATTCTAATTTCAGCTTACAATTTTCTGCCAGAACGTAAATTCAGAAACGCAGTTAATGCAAATGAGTAAGAGTACTATTTAAGTCGATGCTTCACCGGCTTCTAGAGAAAGAGTCTGAAACGGCACTTATGATCTTAGTAACTATATTTTTATTTGTTTTTCATTACACGCCTAATTGTTGCTCGAATTCAAATTTTGATTTTCCACTCCTCTTACCTATTTGTGTTAGTCGAAATCCGACCACTGTCAGACGAATATGAATGAAACCGATGGGTCTATGCAAGCTCATACAGTGTATAGCAAGAATGGCTGTACGGATCGTACTGCCACATCACGCTTCACAGCACAGGAAATACTGTATGCGATACAGAAAGAAGAGTCTGCATTTAGGTGAGCCGTCGTGTTCAGCGTCACGTACTATTTGCACTGTAGCTATAGCTTTGCCCGCTTTTAACGGTGGATTCTAGGCTTTTTTGGCTATAATAATGACACATGTAGATGCTGGAATAGCGTGACATCATGTTCTAAGACAAATCCCGCTTTTGCATGCAGCATCAAAATAAATGTATGTGCAACAAATGGAGCGTTTGCCTAACTGTTAATTTTTCTTTAAGACATCTGAATACTGTTAACATTCTCTTCATACTGTTAACATCTCATACATTCTCATAACATTCTCATACATTCTCATAACATCTCTTAGATACATTCTCATCTGAATACTGTTAACATTAGAAATGATATGAAAAAAGTATGATGCAAAATAATCCAACTCCAAAGTACAAAACTAAGTATCTTTACAATAAACGCTTGCCGAACGTGGGGGTTATCTCATTAATGAAACCTCAGTAAGAGTATAAAAAGCCGTTACTGAGGTTTCTTTCCCTTTCTAGATATTTTGTTCTCCTGATGAGGAGGGACATGTAGCTGCCCTCGAAATCGATCGAGTGTTTTTAGTAAATGTACGCCAAATACAAGGTTGTTTCAGCGAATTTGATCAGTACAGTGTTTATTTAATTACATACAAATTATCTAAGCATTGTTATTGTTATTATGTAAGCGTTATTAAATAAGCATTGTGTCTACCTTGCATCTGATATACACGTTTTTAATAGCTCTATGAAATGCTATAGTCATCCATTCGCGATGAAGTCCTGTCATTCACAAATAAAACTCAGATTTATTTTCAATAAACGTAAAATCTCCTTAGTTTTCGTCACTACACTGAAAGTTTATTGCTAAATGAAATAAAATAAAATCATTTTTTTTTATTATTTGCGCGTCTCACCATTAACAAGCGTTATTTTATGCTAAAAGTGTTATAGGGTTCTAGTTAAACCGATTCTCCTTAGGATCTAGGACTTAAGAAGAGTGTCGCGACTATACGCTGTTCTTAAAACTGCAAAAACAAAGTCCAAAGGAGGATTAAAAGACATTTCTATTTAATTTGAGATTCATAACAGTCGGACCATCTAGGGTTTACAGGAAAGCCTCCGCTTGGGCTTAAGATAGAAAATAAGCAAATAAACTGAGTTCTTTAATTAAACCTCCCCGGCGATTACTAATAGACATGTAAGAATATGGGCAGCAATGGCGTGACGCGAAGGAAGAACACTCTCTACTGAGAACTTCTGAGCTCTTCTGTGACTGAAATGTCCCATTAAATACTTGTTCTAAGTTATTTACATAAAACGAAATACTGAAAACTCTTTCTAGCAGGGAATTGTAGGTAGGAAGCAAGGCACTAAAGGAAAGGGTTTCAAAATTAAAAATTACTATTAGGAAATTAAAATAATCTGTATAGTGTAATACATAAAACACATTCTCATTACCCTATATACCACCCAGTTCAGCGTGATGGTTAGGCTAGGATAGGTTACTTCAAAATGGCAAAGCTCACAGGGTTTAAAAAAAGCTGCTGGCTCATATCCACTTTACATAGGGAGAAAACCACGAAAACGCGCATGCAGCAGCTCGTTCATTTAGAATAGATGCTAGGTTAAAATACTAGCATACAGCGACATTACCGCTCGGTCACTGGTAAGCTCTGAATCTTGGAGACGGCATGGATGTTTGTAGTCATCTACCTCCTGCTGAGGAAATGCGTGCAATATCGAACGCTCCCTGCGATGCATTTCGTGTAAAGTTGTCAGTGATGAGTCAGCCATTCCCGATCATGCTTAATGAACTTAGTGTACGGAAATAGAAGAAGAAAAAAAAGAATCGACTTCAAAATCTCTAAGTCTAGTTATTTTATACACTATCTTTTACATAAAAGATTTATTCGAGTTTTGATGATAACATTAAATAGCAACATACAGATTGTAAAACCCTTAAACGTTTCTTTTCCTAAGTTTGTTAGAAAGATACTATACTTTTTAAATATATTTATGCTCTTAGTTCTTTTTTATGTTAAAACAAATACAGAAACAAACGTTGGATATTTCAAGATTAACTACTTAACTTTTTAATTTTTTAAAATTTTATTCAACAGGGAAGAAATTAGTTTTTAGGAATCTGCAGCAACATATATGATACTTAGCTGTTAACCAGAGGCAACAATCTGTCACCAATAAATATTGGCGCCTTTTGGAGATGAAATATATTTTTGACTTCGGTAGATGGATTAAACAGGGATTTTTTTTTTTTCTTGGAGAAATTAAACAACAAGAATCAGCGAAATGTTTGTAAATTTTGGGGGGCTAATTTCGATGATTTAAATACAGAACCAGCTTCTTTAGCTGCCTAAGCGCAAAGTCCCACAAAATTTACAAATAATACGCTGATTCTTGTTGTTTAACCTCTCCTGTAATCGTTATCCGGCTTCTTATTTTAACCTAAATTAATATACCACATCCCTGAGAATAATGGCTTATTTCTGCTTAGTTTCTCCACAATTCTAGTCAACCGCAAGATGCAAAATGCAGTAAAAATTAACACGAAGCTAACTAACGTTGTCCCGAAAGCTTCTGGGAAAGGATTACCAGAAAAATTATGGAAACAGATTTACAGTCTACAATTAATTGGTCTGAAAGCGACGCATTAATAATAATAATAATAATAATAATAATAACTTCCTCCATCCTCCTCTAGTTTTGCAAGAACCTCAAGAAGGAAAGAAAAAGAGAAAAACTATATATATATATTCGCTTCCTTCTAGATAAATCTGGAAAAGCATTTAGGGTTACTAAATGCTCCGCTAACAGGAATCGAGTGTAAAGGTTGGTATTTTTTGCGTGCATTGGAGGAGCCGGATTATAGAAGTACCGTAGATACTATTTTATTTAAAATCAAAAGTGACGTATTTGTATATAATTTTTGTTATTTATTTTTTTCAATCTTTTATAGTAGTAAACTTTTATTTAATGTGTTACATCGTAATCTGCAGTTTTCAAGTTGCAAGTTAATATTCTGCATTATACATTTCTTTACCGGATTTGTAGTCTATATCTTTCATCTTTTATTTTTTTCTCTACGTAAGAGCTAGTAAGACAACATGCTTAATTTGACGGGAAGAAAATTCAGTCTTCGCCAGTTTGATATCTCAGGGAGGAAACATCGTCATCGTCTTTCATCTCATTGGACCTGAGTTAAAATTTTTCAAATCATATATCTCTAATCTTTAAACGAAGAATGATATATACTGAAAATCTTTGCACAAGAAAAATAGAAGAAAAAATCTCCGTCAAAATCCTGTAAAACCCATGCCTAGAAGAATCAGTGAAGTCATAAAAAATTAAGGAATAATTATAACAATAATTACATTACTTAAGTAACTTTTAGACATTTTGTTTTTAAAATATATTTGTCTAATGCATTTTTGGCAATTAATTTTCGTTTGTACACAAGACGTGTATACTTTAAGATTTATTTTACATTGTTTTGAATTCCTTTTTAAGATTTTTAGACATTGTTTAGTCATAAGATATGGCATGCAAGGTTAGGTTATTCAATTATGGCAAAGCACACGAGGGCTATTTGCCTAAGGGGAGGGATGCCTTCGTGGAGGAGTTTCTAAGGGAAACTGGCTCGTATACACGTTACACATGGGGAAAACCACGAAAACGCCCATGCAGTCAGCCCGTTCGCGGGATTCGAACCTCAGACCGAACAACCAGTGTTCAGCATCTTTACCGCTATGGCATGCAAGAAAAGTATTCGTTTAAGATTGTAAGATCTAGTCTTAGCTATCATAAAATGTAATTAGATCTACCTAAGTGTTGATCCTTGAAAATTCTCTAACAGATTTGGAGATGAACACAACCAGAGGAAGAGGTGTAAAAGGCCATTTTATTGAACGCAATATAATTTACAGATGGCACGGACTTAACGTGCTTACAAACATCGACCACCTGCGGTGATAAGTTAAAGGATAATGTAACACTAAATTTAAAGATAAAGAGTAGAGCGAGACTACACAATTCAACTGAAGCTAACAAGTTGACTCAGAACCTACACCGGCAGAATAATAACTCAGCGGCAAGAATGCTCAGCCGAAATTAAGGTTAACAGCTGGAAGAAAATAGTGCGCTCACAATAGCGAAATCATGCTCTGGCTGAACTTTTTACTCCAACAGTTTAAATACTGTCTTTGATCCTAACTCATTCATACCTCGCAAGGAAACGTGAGGGAAATAAGAGAAAGCAGGAAAGGTTCACAAATTAAAATAACTATTTTCTTTAAGAAATAAAACCCTACAAGTCAAATATTGAATTACCCTTTTTAAACTTGTATTCCCATTAAGAATTACCGCATCTAGCTAAGAAATGTTCTTTAATTAATTTAATTATTCTTTAATTAATCTAGCTAAGAAATATTCTTTAATTCCTTTCTATGATGAATCTGCGAACTTAATCTTTGAAAAAGCCCTTGAGCTATTACCAAGAAATTGTTCAGAATCTCGATTAGAACTTTTACTTTTGTCAATTTATGCATTGATTTAAACGTTTTTTTTTTTTTTTTTTTTTTTTTTTTTTTTATTTTTTGTGTGTGTGTAATTGCGAAGCCTTGAAATTGTCAATAAAACTACAAATTCTAAGTATTATAGTCTGTACATTGCTTTGGATTCATACTGTTGATTCTTTAACAGTTAAGATATTTTAAGTGCAAAACGTAAATTTTTATTTTTAAGTATGGAGTAAGTATGAAGTTTTGCTTTGAGGTATATCCTAGAATATTTAGTAAATCATTAAATACATCAGATTATTAAAATGCTAGTTTTAGAGCGAAATAAAACTTAATCCGTTATGTTTATTATCATTTATATCCTAAGCCGTTATATTATTGCGAAATACCACGATTTACCCCATAATCGCTTGTCGAAAGCGACCTTTTCTTCTCCGAAAAAAAAAAAAAAATGTTGTCGTTTTTGTGTAAATTAGCGTTTTGTTAAACATTAAATTTTATTGAAAATAAAAGAATATTAATTTCTTTTTTTTATAAATTTATAAACCTAGTTTCATTGGAATACAAATTCTATTCAAGTCCTTAAAATTGACGAGAATTAAGCCATCTGTAATGAATATGTACAGCATATGACAATGAAAGGATTGAAAACAATTGCAGCAAATACAAAAATCCTTACTCTCATCCTTTAGAAACAAATTTTAATAAATTCAAAATAAAAATAGCGTGAATTATATTTTATGAACAAATTCAATCTTTCTTGAGTACTGTCAAGTGAAATTTTGTGTTGCGGCAAAATGCTATATATTCTGCATTAGGGTATACTGTGCGCAAAGGTACTCTGACACAAATCGATTTTTTTTAACATGACATACCGATTTTTTTCCACATTTCGATTCTACGACTCAAATTATGACCACATATTAAATTTTGTAAAATTTGGTGAGAAACTTATTGAGAAATTTAAAAATTTATCATCGCGCACTTTTTTCAGTTTTGTGCCAAGAATAATTCACTTGGCAAAATTTTTAATTTGTAGCAACCTATTTTCCTTTTTTTTTTTTTCACTGTGCCCACGGGGGAAAAAGCTGCATCTTCATTCCTTCAAATAATTTTGACGAAATACGTAAAACACATTTGGCATTATTATCGCTTATAAAAAATATGCGAAATTTTAGAAAGCGCCGATTTGTAAATTCGCTTATATCTTTGGAAATTTTAAATAAAAAAACTCTAGTTTTTTGCAGGTATGCTTAGAAATAAATCTACTTTAAGGTGATGGTAAACATTTTATAGGTTAAAATTCAAATGTTTTTCGAAAAATGTATAAAAATTACTGAAATATACAAATTTAAAATATAAATCAAAAGACATCTGCGAATATTCTTTGAATTAAACCTAAATTTCGAAATCTGAAAGAAGGAATTAAGGAAGTTTAATAAAAAGTATATAATCACTATATAATAAAAATGATATAATAAAAGTATACAATCACTATTTCTCCGGATTCTACTCAACCGAAAGGCAGTAGAACCTTACAACTTAAAGAAAGTAAATGTTTCTTTTAAATTTTTTTATCTACAATATTCTACATATAAATAAAAAAAATAATAAAACAAAAACGAAGTTCAATCTAAACAGGTGCCATAAAGTTACAAATATCGTTCAATATTGCAGAAAAAAATGCAGTTTCTGAATATAACCGACGCCACATAAATCCTATGAAATTTGGCTCTAAATGGTTGTGAGCAATGCCCAGCTGACATTTATTTCACCATTTAGCACTGCCCTACAATCACTCTATAGTTTGGGTATGGTACCCAGTTTCGAAGTCTACAGAATTATAACTGTGATCCCAGTAAAATGTTCATACCCAGCATTTATTCATTCCTCTTTCTTGTATCCTTTCCATCAGTCTAAAAATGCAATGCTGCTATCCATGACGTTTTCCTGAATAGCAGTCATCGATGTTGTAGCACAACGATCGGGAACGGTGACCAGAAAAAAGTCTTCGCAATCCCAGCATAAAACCCCAAATACCCATTGTCCCTTAAGAACATGTCCAACTTTGTTTTTTCTTTTTGTGGAAAGACTTTAAAGTAGCTGTTTCAATCTATTGTCGTATTATGGCTGATTTCTAGCTGAATTTAGCTAAATTCAGTCGACGTCAATTCAATCATTTTTTCCCTCATAGGAGCTTTACTTGAGTTAAAAGTTAACTTCATCGGATGATTTTGAGAACAAAGTCAATTGCTATGAATTATTCCTTTGTCTTGAAAGAATCTTATGACAACCTCTTCATCATTAGGTAATTGCCAAATTGTGTAATACATTGTACTAAAAAAGTGGCGAAATATGGCAAAAAAACAAAGAGTGATGATATTTCAAACGCTAAATTCTCTAGCCACCATATATGGCGTATTGTTGTAGCATTGTTTTCTTCTCATTTTTTCTTCATTTTTAACTGACGCCGCTCTAACGGAATAGCATACCTGCTATTCAAACTGTCAGTTAGACGGGCCCGAGGTAAGTTGATATGTTGCAGAATCGCATCATTCCTAGTCTGGCTGATAAACTCCTGTTGAAAGGTATGACTTTCTTACAGGATGGCGCTGCACGCCATATTGCTACACATGTGAAAGATCCCTTGCACGCATCGTTTGATAAGGATCGCGTGCTGAGCCACCACCTCCGCCATGCTTGGCTCTCAGGCTCCCAGATCTCAAGCCGTATGATTATTGTTTGTGGGGTTACCTGAAATCGCAAACCTACCACGATCGTCCGACCTCATTAGGGATGCTAAAAGGCAAGATCCGACGGCAGTTTCTCACCACACCTACAGATACGCTATACAGTGTTGTTCACAACATTGTCCTTCATCTACAAGTATTGTTGATGAATGACGGCCGATATGTTGAAAATTTATTATAAAACATAGTCTTTGCTAAAAATCAGTAGTTATCTAATTATTGTTTTTGTTATCATATGAAGGGCCATCTGTTGGACGTTTCAAACGCTTTTTCTGCTTTCAGTAAAACTCCAAGACATTTCAAACATGTGTGTCAGAATTTTACCTCTTTACCTATATTATTCAGTGAATTATTGAATTTTCAAATGTTAATGTACTTTTGGATCACCCGGTATTCCATTTCAGCTTCAGTAACATCTGATCTTGCTCCTTTACTTCTATCAGATACCCAACACCGAAACACAGATCACTCTTCAGCCATTATGTCTTTTGCTTGAGACAGCAGCTGGTGCAGCTTTTCAATGCTATTCATACTCATAGCGAAATTATCTACAAGAAACCTTCTTTTAATTTTTTGGTTGTTTCCTGAAACTCAGCAATTTGATACCTTTTCATGTTCAGGTGATATTTTATGCTAGCATTTAAAAGAAAAGGACCTGATGTAATTCCGAATACCACATGACAGTGTAGATAAATTTCAGTTTTCTCACATATCTCGCCATAAAACATTTTAAGACACTCGATCTTTTGGATTTACATTTAGTTGCAGAAAAGCTTGCTTGATATCTGCCGTAACATCTATTGCTCCAAGTCTAAATTTCAACAGAAGTGGAAAGGTTTGTTGAGATAAGCTTGATCCTTACTTAAGCATTCATTTAAGGACGTAGAACCTCGATGTTCAGCTGATGTATCGAAGACTGGGCATATTTTCGTAGTACAGGTTGATGAGGCAAATAATGGCAAAAATCCTCAATAACTGGGTTTAATACAATTTCAATTATACCACCATTTTTCCAGTGGCATAAAAGATTATCATAACTTCCAAGTATGCCATCCTTAAATAGGCGTTTGAACATAACCTTAGCGTAACCTTGATTCAGCTATGTCATAGTTATTGCTAGGAGCAGGATGCCCAAATAACCATGGAAGTGTTACATCATATCTTTGATCTTGATTGATCTGAATATTTAGTTAAAATGAGCTAGTGTTTCTGCGTCCAGTATGCCAGCAGATTTTCCAGCGACAGTTTCTCTTATTCCTATAGTCTCCAAGTCCCAAAATTCAGACACTCAGAAATTCTAAAAACTTAAATTCACGAGACTAATAATAGCCCTTTTCTTACACGTTCTTAACGTACAACCAATCTAATTTTTTCTCCGAGTGCTGAAATTACGGATTTCACAATTGCTATTCTTCCTGTAAACAATTCTAGTACATCAGCACCAAGCAATATTCTATTGGTGGTTCTGATGAACAACATCTATTAACTTTATTTCTCAAGCAGCGAGCTCAGAACTTAGCTAAATATTCTTAATTCTGGGTAGATGCATACATATTTTTGCTCATCAAGAAGAGATACTTGATATGAAAAATTATCGCCAATGATTTCTAAATGAATACCATAACGATAATGCAGCGCTTCTGTTGTCTGTTGTTCTCCAAAAAGTCCTCAAGACAATATCTCCTTCCCAATGGTAGAAAGCTGTAGTTCCTTTCCCAAAGCTTCTTCAGTATAAAATCGCTGACATCATCGTCTAAAATTGCTCTTTACTCATTCATTTCTACTTTTATACTAATGCGAAGAGTTTTTAAATATGTTATTCTAGGATACGATTGGATAGTAAAAAGAGAACTCGTATTTTCTTCTGTTTTGAATTGTTTCTTCCTACTTAAATCTTGACATAACAAATCATAATGTCTTCGACCAAAAATGGCACATTTTATAGAACTACGCCCTGTTTACGATAAATGTTCTACTTTCAAACAATACCAGACGAGCATCTTTGCTCAATAAGTACTACTCTCTACTCCGAAAGACATTTGAGCACTCTTCCTGCAGTTTTGACCCTTATATCACAAAAAATATACGTAACTTACTTAACTTATTGTCATGAGATGAAACAAGAGCAGACGTGGATGGCATATGAGTAACATGTAAATCTGGAGTTGACCTTTTAACATTTTTGTGTGAAACGAAACCTGGTTTTTCTTTCCCTTCAACTTCGTTTCTGAGAAAAGTCATTAATTCTTCTAACAAGTTTTCCTTTCTCAGATGTGTCGCAGAATAAGATTCTCGATTTAATTCTCAATTCCATACCTTTAAACATCATTCGGAAGGCATGATTCGATTACTGGAAAACCCATAGCAGCGTAATTTGCATACGTTACAACCAATGTTTCTAAAGCTTTCATATACCCCTGTATGTACCTAACTGTTCATAAATTATATTCAGTTTAGCATGAGACTGATTCATAAATAATGTCAATAAGTCTCTAATATACATTTCGATAAGCAAATCACTTCTACCAAATCTAGACTTCAGATGATCAATAACTTTTATGAATTTTCTTTACGAAGGTGGGTAAATATCTGTTACCATCTCCTGCTTTAGTTTTCGCTTTCAGCGAAGAGATATTCCATTCCTTTTCCATTAAATCTGGATCATCATGAATAAAGGAAAATGTTTTCCAGAAGGCAATCCAAGTCCTTGGTACTAAATCGTATTCTTTTAAATTTACTTTTGGCAGCTTCAAATCAGCGAAAAGGATAAATCAAAAAGGAAAAAAGAAAAATTATTACAGTAAAAGTTTTAGGAAATCTCCGGATAGCATTCGTAATCTTGATTTTAAATCTTCTATTATATTTCTTCATTAATATTATTTTTATTAATATTATTATCTTCATTAATATATATTCAATAATTATTTAAATTAATAATTAAAAGTATTTTAAAAAATCTGAAAGCTTTTAAATTTTATATTACTCCTAAAGGGTTCTTTTTTTTTTTTTTTCATTTTACACACACATACATGTTTCGAAAGCATTTGGGCTAAAAATATCTAAAAACAGCGTAAACAGCGTATGTTTGAAATTTCCGATAGCCAGTCTCGCGCCCTGAAGATGAAAAGTGTATTATTTCGTACAGTGTTACCACTGCTCGCTTTGAAAACGCTGAGTTTTTTAATCAAAAATTTGTTAAAATTTTACAAAATATGAAATAGGTAATAAAACAAATTCGAAATTCAAAATTCTGGCTTTCATGTGCTCCTATTCGGATGGAGAACTACTTTATTCAAAATTTGATGATAATGGCTCTATTAGTTTAGGCCGTTGTTTTCTCATAATGCGAGAAACATACATACTTTCAAGCAGATTCTCCATTATTTAATTACTTAAATATAATACAGGGCGATAATATTTGGTAGCAAGAATTTAAAAAGTGATTCAACACTTTTAGTGATTCGACACAAAATGCCGTTTCAAGATTAAGCCTTTCCAGGCTAATACGCCTTTGGGCTTAAAAGGTAAGAGTTTTTTAATTAACAAAATAAAATTTCTTCACTGAATCTGAAAAAATTTAATGCGTGTTTGTCAAAACATAAACGTAAAAATAAAGCAAAGAAAAAAAAATCAAATTCATATTCATTTTTTGCCTAAATCTAATCTAAAGTTGCTAACTGCAAGAAATTTTTGTTGGTCACGATTTTTAATTCAAACGCATTGACAGATTTGTGATTCAACGTATGATAGAAAGTCCAAGATTTTTATGTAATTGTGATATATTGAAGCAATTGTTAAATAATTTACTTTTGATTTGAATCAAAAAGAAATATACGAAAACTTCCCAAGAGGGACAAAACTTCGAAATAAATAATGGCAACCTATTGTCTTTCTTTTATTTATTAGATTTTCATACGACGCATGCAAAGAAAATATTTGTATGTACATTGTTGTAAAATTCTTTGTTTCTTATTACAGCTTTCAGTTACAACACCTTATGACATTTCGATTTTCCTACAGTTTGTAATCTTGGAGGAAAACTGCTAGAAAGTATCATCACGAATTGTAGATGCTTATTGGTAGTCTGGTTCTTTTCAGAGACTTATTGATTTTCACCTACGAAAAAGAAACTATTCTCGTGCAAGTGCACTTCAAAACAAAGGAGTATTTTTATTCCAAAATTTTGTAACTGAAGATATTTATCCTTTGACAAATAAAAGTTAATTAAATTTGTATCTTCAAATCTTTTAATAATACTATATCCTTGTATAAATTAATTAGCTTCATTTCTAGATTTTCCGAAGAATTACTCTTGTTCGTTTTTGGTAATGAACACAACGCAAAATTAGACTCGAAACCATTAAAATCTTAATTGTTTTCTTGAAATTCTTGTCACAATAATGCTAGTTAGTTGACGGGAAATATATTCACTAGCAGCATAAAATTACCACCAACCGCCAGTTTGAGAACACTGTCATATGTAAGAGGTTTCTAATAAAGCTTTTCAAGCTAATTTGCACTGCGCATGTAAAATATTCTTATTATATATACTTTGAATTTTTTAAAACAGAATTTAAGGTTTTCTGACATAAAAATGTCAAAATACGCAAATAGACTAAAAATCTAAGAAAACTTTTTCAGTAAATTTAACGTGAATACCATAATTAATTTATATGTGGGGATTCACTTAAGAGCACAATAAGAAATAGATATAAAATTGTAGCTATTTAACAGCATTTCTGTATGCTATGTTTCTATATTTTATTCCACAGATAAATATCATTTTAAAGTTAAAAAATTTTAACTTGTATGTATACATGTCAGATTTAATTTCTGATTCTAATATAGGTTATAAATATCATGAAAATACTATAAAGTATTTACATGGATTGTCTGTTGTTCATAAAAACGTTGCTAAATTTTTAATCAAATTTTACATACGTTGTAATATATTGTAGTTTATGGTTTGTGACATGAATACTAATAACAAAGAGGTTTCATGTTAAAAGCATTATCTATAATCCATTTAGTAAAATATGTAACTGTTTCGCAGAAATTTCAGCTTTTAAAATAATTTAATTTAATTAAAAAATATTTCTGCAAAATGTATAATGTTGTAAATGAAATTATATTTGGCTGTTCTTATTTTGTTTCCTTTCAAATAGAACATTTGATAAATCTTATGGAAAACTTCAAAAATATCCAATGAGATATTTGATAAACTTAAATTATATAACAGAGTAATTTAATATCTTGTTAAAATCTTTGAAATTCTAACAAATCTCAGCTCTAGAGCCATGGAATAAATTACACATTAATTTCTAGGCATAATATGAAGCGTTAAAATAAAATGAATATTAAATAGCATTCATATAAAAGAATAAGCTTTAATTCACAATAATATATAGTAATATAAATCATGTTTCATTTTAAAACTAGACTATAAATTGATGCATTATCATATCACTCAAAAACTTATTTTAAACTGTTTCATTAATTTAGAAGTCAAACAACAAAAATCAGCGTTATTATTCGCAAATTTTCACAGGACTAGTTTCGATGGTTTTACCGAACCATCACCCTCAGTTGCCAAAGCGTAAATTTTTATTATAACGGAACAATGCATATTTATATTAACTGAGCAATGCATTCATTTGCGCTTTGGCAGCTGAGATGATGGTCCGGTAAAATTATCGAAACTAGTCCTATGAAAATTTGCAAATATAACGCCAATTTTTGTTATTTGACTTCTAAATTAATATTTGTTCGGCGTGTTCTTTTACTTTAATTAGGCTGTTTCATGTTTCAAAACTTTATTACTTAATGTAATAAATTTAATTAAAACCAAAAACTATTTTAAAATGATAAACTGTGCCTTTTTTTTAACAAATGCTGTATTGAAATCTCTCATGGAATAGAGAATGTTCTAAAGGGAAAAAAAAGCCTTCGGAAAGGGAGCTACATTTTCAAAAATCAAAGTAAAAATGTTTATCTAGTATCATAAATTTTATGTTGGAAAATTACTGTACTTCAAGGAAAAGGATTTGATTTCAGAGGTATAATTTCCGCTCCCCCCAAATTTTCAAATGTAAATGACAACAAAGGAAAATACGGATTTTTTATTTTTTTTTTTTTATTTATGCGAATAATTATGTAGTAACTGGAAAGACATTCGGTTTAAGTTGAATTCGTGACTTGAAACATCGATTTCATTGCGCTCTTTAAGAAAAACGATGGCGCTTCTGGAAACTTAAGAGGGGATCACACGTAAACGGTCTCCTAGTTGGGACATAAAGTAACTTAGCGTTCAGCCCTTATCTATTTCGATGGTGATAATAGTCCGTGTCAATCTATCATTGAAATCGTTAGTTTTATTCAAAATATACTCTAACTTAAGGTTACTTTTTACCTAATGTGAAATTCCGCATTGGCATATTCCTCTGTTAAAAATATCTGTCTTCTTACAGGCTGAATTTTTATATTTTTGGAAAGCCTAATATTGTATTTTAATTGAGGGATAGAAATTATAGCATAAATGAATAACTGAAATTTACCTTTTTTTAGTGCTCATACCTTTACCAATAACAACAAAGTTTCTTTTTTCATACCAGGTGATTTCAGGTGCTTGGAAACTGACGTAACTTCATGCAAAAGATTTGAATTCGTTCTACCCAGCAATTTCGTATCAGCCGCACCGATGGACTTTTGGTTTCATAAGGAAAACGAATCATTTCCATCGTCGTTCCTTTTATTCTTTTGTTCAGATGATCCAGGTAATATATTTCACCATCTCATATCAATAGACAATGAAACTGAATCTGGTTGGACCAAAGTGGAATTGCCGAAGGAGCTGATACGTGCTACAGGAGCGGATGATCTAGTGTGCCACGTTGAAGTTAATGGTAATAAAACTCTATTTAAAAATTATAACTGAAGAGTGCATATTGATACTAAATTCATTCTAGTAAATCACTACTTCTTCAGATCTGGAAAATACGTACATGCAATATTACCATACATCTGATAGGCTAATCTTAGCGCACGAAAAAATATCTATTGAACTACTGATCATAGATGCAGATGCACGGTTAAAGTTTAGGAAATTCCTCAAATCAAACTTCTTCACTGTGTTAAGTTACGTATATAAAATAAATACCAAAAGTAAATTGAACTTAAAAATAATTTTTGTACTACCTTCCAATTTCCCACAAAAATATTTAATCTTAAAACCATGATTTTCTTGCACTATAGTGAACTCGCCCCTCCCCCCGAGCTGGAAAATTTAAGAATCACTGACTTGGAACTGAGCTCCTTAAAGTGGTATGCGCGACACCTTTAGAGACCTCAAAATGGTTGCAGAGAAACTGATAATAAAATTAATATTTTCATGAAATATAACTGTTATGTATGTAATGTGATAATAACACACTCATAGTGATAATAACAGGGTTAGTCTAAAAGAAACAGACAATTTTAATTTTTATAAAATTAAGAATTTTAAAAGCAAGGTTGAAATACTCACACGAGTAAAAGAATATATCATGAAGTTTGCATGGCTATGCTACAAATGCTTTATGACATGGCAGTATCAACGCGATAGCCAATTTCTTCCCAAACGCATCCCAGCATGCTCAGCTGCAGCAGCTGTTGTTATGCGTTGTCCAAATTTGTTGAAAGTGGAGGAACAAAAACTCAGCCCTTGAAGCATCCTATAAGAAACAACCACACGGTGTTAAATACGGACTTCTTGGTGGCCAACATGCTACAGCCGTGTTCTGGTCTCCTGAATGGCCAGTATGACTCCGAGGCAGATTATCGTCTGTATCGTGTTCTAAAAGATGAGCAACAATAGGAAATTTGTTTTCGCATATTCGACTGCACAAAATATTTTCATTCTATTTGATTAACGGCTATATAGCTCTACTGTCATAAGGAGTGCTCACTTGATACTGAAGAAAACAAGCTAAAGGTGGAGGTTATAAATTCGATTTCTTTAGTAAAACAGTACTAAATGCTTCCTGATAAAAATAAACACTTTTTGATCTATCTATTTCTTTAAGGCTAACGGTGCTTAACACTAAATGATAAGTAAAAAAATTGAAAATACTGGATTTTTTGATTATCTGTATGGGCTGTACCGCAGCTATAGTCCGGATAACTGAAACTATATATTAATCAATAACCACCTCGCATAAATTTTATTGATACTTTCTCATTTTCGCAGGTTTAAATGTCACAGAAGACGGCGACCGACGGCCTTTTCTTCTGGTAGCCAAGGACCCCGACATACAAGCAAGGAAAAGAAGAAGTAACACTGGAAACAACACCTGTCAACGTAAACCCTTCACGGTGAAGTTCAGCGACATCGGCTTTGATAGCTTCATTTTGGAACCTGCCGAATACGTTGCGTATTTCTGTGCAGGCGAATGTTGGAAGGACAGGAGCAGTTCCAGAAGTTTCTACCAGACAGTCATCACAGAGACATTTGAGAAAAATAAGACTTTGGTGGACACGCATGGTCTCTGCTGGGCCTCTTGCTGCAGACCAACCAGGTTCAGTCACCTGCACGTTTTATATGCAGATGAGAATTACATCCATAATAAGAAGTTGACTAACATGGTTGTCGAAGCGTGTGGATGTTCGTAGAAGATAATATTGTTGTCCTGATATTAACGCTCCTCGGCATCCATTGTGACAGGACATTGTTGCTTATTTCATGTAAACAGTGTACCTTTGATGCACTGCAATAGAATCCCAATTAACCAGTCCCTGCGGGACCAAACCATAGATTCAAGAAATGAATAAAAAAAATAAATAAATAAAACAAATTAATAAAAAAAACATATAAAATTAGTATTCATAGTAAAAAATAAAAAAGTTCACAGTAATAATTTGCACAGATAAGAAAATTACCGCCGACTGTATAAAATTCAGTTCAAGAGCAATATCGCAATTTTGACCCCGATATCCTGTAAAATTTCTATTTCCTTTCTATTCTTTCATACATTTTGTGCCTGCCGCTTTGAGAAAGAGCGATAAAAAATCAATTAACGAAGGCATGAAATGAAATTAAATATAAATTAGTTTACTTTTTTCTATTGTTAAACTGTATAAAATTATTTTTCTCAAAAAATATATATAAAGATTTCAAATTAAAATAATAAAGTACCTATACCTATACGTTATATGCAAACATCTATTAAACATTTGCTTAGTTAAATAAAAACTTAAAACAATCCTTATTTCTCACTTTCTTTCCCTGCTATGTATCAATTCTCGTTTTCAAATGAAATCCGGTTAATTTTTACTTTCTTCATTAATTTATCGGTTCCAGTACTTTGTTTATTTCAGCACTTAGCATTCTTTAATTTCCACTTGATCGAGCTCCTCATTTAAAAACTAATTATTATTAAAAAAATAAACAACGAAAAGAATATGTAAGACAACGGTCTCAAAAGGTAAAGATAGCAACCTGTAACTGATGCATAAGAACCATCAAAATAATGATTAGCAGAGCTCTTATTGTTAGTTATGAATATTAGTACAATTTATTATAACACATATAAAATGTTTCGAATACCATAGATTACACATTTCACTCAGAAGCATTTGGTTTCATATTACTCCTAATTCTATCATTTTTTTAAGGTTATGTATGTCATGCGTTCTGCAAATTCGTTGGAACAGAGGAACAAAATTTAGCTTTTTATGCACCCCATAAGAATTAACGACACGGTGTAAATTCGGACTTCTTGAGCCAACATGCATCAGCCGTTTTCTGGTCTGCTGAATGGCCAATATGACGCCGAGGCACATTATCGTCTATATCGTGTTCTAGAAGATGCTGTACAACAATAGAAAAATGGTTACTATTACGTTATTAGTTTTACCATATCTGCAAAAGAAGCAAGGAGCTAGTGTTATTATGCTTCTGAGGAGATGCGTCGTTTCACTTTACGTATAAAATTCTGCTCGAAGCAAATTAATGAAAGAAAAGAATGGGAAAAATCCGGAAGCAGCCTTGGGAAAATTTTTCCACTGCGCAAAACATGAGATATTTATTGTCCACGCTTCCTCGCGCATAACAGGCTCTTAGAGTATCACCATTCAACAAAGCCCAAAGTCATTAACTTATGTTTCAAATTGTAATTAATTTACTATTAATTAACAAAATAAGGCGATTTAAAAGTCCTGAATGCAGTTCTTATTAATGTAGATCTTCCATTTCTAATAACATACGTAATTAAAATGAATTTAATTCATATTATATACAACTGATAATTTTTATGAATATTTCTTGTTTTGTTGTAATGAATAAAAATGTGTTGAATGCCATGTGCTATGAAAGTGGTATAGAATCATTTTCTTTTTTAATTTTTGTGATGTTTTATATTTTAAAATTTTGTTTATATATTTGTTTTTAATTTTCAGTGATAAACTCTTGTTTAAGGTTTTAGACTCTGAAATCTTCAGATTTCATTTTTTTTTCTTTGTTTTGTTTTAGTTGAAATAGATTATTTACTTTGTTTTACAGCTACTTAAAATTTCAATGTTTTACAGCTACTTAAAATGTAATTCCTTCGTTCAGTTTTTGCACAGTCAAAACAAAATTACGCGTTTAGTTGTAGAATTAGGTTAAAAAATAAGTTCAGTATTTTAACAGTAATGCATTGAATGTTAAGTAAATAAAAATTCTGTTTCTAGTACTCCTTAGAAAGGTCCATTTTATGTTTCGTTTATGTAACATAAAAACACTGTATAATGCGTGTTGAAAATAAAATAAACGGTTAGTGAAAACTCAGAATTTGCCTTATTTAAATTTCAGTAATAATGTATTTACTGACAGAAAAAAAAATAAATAAATTACTTTATTTTACGAATATCTGTATAAGCTATACTCCAAGATATTTGCAGTCCTATCGCACTGCTGTTCTTCACATGATACACCGAAAAAAAATGCAGAATACCACTGCATCTGAGAAAAGAATAAAGCATATAGAATAATTATAGTACAATTGCTGTTCAAAACTTATGTTCTTCAGTGGCAACTACTTAGTACGTCTACAAAACTTTAAGACTAAATTTTTTCAAATTATAGCTTGAAGCAAAGATTACTTACAAGTCTCAGCCTGTTGCATTAAAACGTAATTCTTTTAAGGAAAGAAATTTGTATATGCAATTATTTGTTTGATTTTATGCAGCCGATGCTTGCCGTTATGGATTCAGTTACAGAACTCAACGAAAGAAGAATGTTTTCTCTGTATAAGATAAATGTTGGCGAGCTATTTATTGCAGATAAGCAGAGTTGGCTTTAAGCAATTTCGGTAATCCCCCTTAAATTGGAAGATGTGGGCAAAATTTTATTACTGCTGCAGACTATTACATAATTTATTATCACTGATAATTTTATTTCGAAAGCAAAAATATTAGACACTTACGGAATATACAAGTGTTTCATATGAAACGAAACAAAAAGAAAGCATACCTGTGTACGCTGTACGGAATATACAGCGTGTTTCATATTAAATGGAACAAAAAGAAAGCATATCTGTGAAAGCTGTAATTACTTCATTTTGATAAATCAAATTTACAGTGAAACTATAGTTATCCATGTCTATGTAGGTGTTCTATGTGTGCCCCACGCAAATATCTATGCGATATTTCAGTTTCTGCCACAGTCGTGATAGAATATCCTTGTTACGTAGAAACAGAAATTCCAATTTTAAAGTGTTGTTACATTTATATTCATACATTTTGTGGGGTTCCACCCTTTTGTTTCTCAGTTCAATGGTAGAAACTCCTTACACTGATAATAGAATAATCGCTTGCGTGTGTGAACAGAGACGTAAGACTCAAGAAGAGTTAACTACACTTTATTTCTCAAAATTAACATGAACACAGTCAGCTCCAATCTTGAAGCGTACAGCAAAGCCTCCACTTGGGCTTGAACTTAAATTAATAAGAATTTAAACTAAAGGTTAACTAAAAGATATAGCCGAAGCTATCGAGATTCTAAGTAGTTGGCCCCTAAATCTCATTTAAGTCTGCGAAGCTAATCAAGGGCCTCAAGTACGGCCGAGAGTAGTAATAGCTTTAGAGAGAGACATAGCCAAAGGCAAACGCGTGCTAGTCAGGAACTCGGGCTCTCTAAAGAAGTCAGTGAAAAATCGACTTAAATATCACTCTTACTCATTTGCATTAGCCGCGTTTCTGAAAATACATTCTGGTAGGAAATTGTAACCTGAAACTAGGAACGACAGGAAAGGTGCATAAACTTAAAATAACTGTTACAGAATTAGGATAAACCTTACATCTTTCCCCACCAGAATTTAACTACTCAAAGAATAAAGTCTCAAAACGACCTTGTTTAAGAGCGTAAATTCTACAAAAACTTTTTAACATCTTTAACTTTTTATTAAACTCTTTAAACTTGCAACAGTTCTGCTTTCTTGAACGAATTTCGTCACTAACTTTTCCTGTTTAGAGCCAAATTTACAACAATATCTAAAGCTAGACTAAAACTAAAAATTTTACATTCACAAATTTTACAATTTGATTAGGTTTACATACATCTACTTCATCTTTACTTTCAGTCAGACGTCTGTCTTGGTCCTTCCAAATTATCTGGAAGGAAAAAGTATTAGTTGTTTTCTTTTATATACACCTTTACTGAAATTATTTTGGCCCTCAAACAGCTTTCATTCACACAAAATTTAATCGTTCCCCCCGCGCTCTCCAGAATATGTTCTGAATGACTTGAGTGTGTTAATGTTGTGTTAGCGCGAATATACGCTACCATCTACAGAACACCTATGATTTGTTAAGACTTAACATTCGAGACCTCAGAATACTCCTTAAACACAAAACTACATCTAATGCGCTAAAATAGAACTTGATTTAAATTTTTATATAAAGGCTGGAGAGCCTAACTTTAAACACATTCAATCTGTACTTTCTTTCTTATTCATCTATTATACGAAGTGTTTTGCAGTCATACTTTAACCAAAACTTACATTTGTAGTAGTTTAACTTTACAGTAATTTTACAACTGACATTGACATTTCTAATTTTCATTACAACATTTTGACAGGCAATATTTTAAAATTCACTTTACATCATTAGTTATAGTTCCTATACAAAATTTACAAACTTTTGTTACAATCTTACTTTAAGTTAACACATTTTCAATTGAAATCTTTCGACTAAAAATATTCATAACTAGATCATCGCAAATTGCGAATTGTCAAAAAGAGTTATTATTTACAAACTAAATTTTCGCCAAATTGCGAATACCAGAAGTCTTTTCTTTGAACAGTATTTAACAACTTTGAACCACATGATATAAATTGAACTTGCATTCTAAATAAGCAAACAAAGAAAATTTTCACTTATGTTTTTGTTTTCTAAATTCCTCCATTCTGATAAGAAAAAAGTCTTGGAATGTTGAGTATCTGATGACTTGCAGTCTCCTCCTTCGGCTTGGCTGACTAGTACCTTCCATTGATGTGTTCTTCCATTTCTTCCCTCTGTCAATCAGACGTGGTGATTTCCTTGCAGGCTGAGGGTTCTGAAACTCTGGCCTCCTCTTTGCGTTGTAGTAAACGGCTCTTTCCTCGGGATCTTTAAGCCGTCGCTTGCTTCTTCTGGCATCCTGAAACGGAATAGTTCTTTCATCAGCGGTTCGCTTTTTTGTGGCGAATCTTCGCTTCGAAGTTCCTGTGATCTCTTTTGAAGTGGTTGGGTTGTGTTCTACAGCTAGTCGTTTTCCTGGAACGCCATCCACGGACTTTTTTCGCTTCCTCGTCGGAACTTGCTTCCTGCTGTAGGGGAACTTTCCTCATTTTCGTTTTCTTCTTTTTCGCTGAGCTTGGAGCTTGCGGCTGCTGCTGCGTTCGCTTCGCGGAAATTTCTTCGGTACTCTCGACTAGTTTCCTTTTGGTTGCTGGGCGATGGACACATTGAAGTTCTTGGCGCACTCCCAAGATCCTGCAATCAATCTTGAAAGTCAATACGACTGTAATAGGGTTTCATTTGGTCAATATTAACAATTATTTGCAGGCCATTTTCTGCCTTTAAATAAAACGTTGAAAATTAAATGTTCTCAATTAAAAACGCTCCATCAAGCCTGGGCTCAAAATTTGGCCCCCCTGCTTTCGGGTGCAGACGATAAGGAGTGTTTTAATTTTAATGCCTTTTGACCGACCGTATATTCCACATCGCGTCTATTTCTATCATAATAAAATTTCTGTTTCTGCCTTGCCGCATCAGAATTTTTGGTGGCCTCATTAATAATTTTCTGAATATCCTTCAGTTTAAATTCTTCTTGCCTTTGTTGAACAAAAAATAACTTGTCCAGTGGCGTTAAAATTTTTCTACCTAAAAATAATTCTGCGGGTTTTTTCTGCGTTGTGTTATACTTTGCTGTTCTCAAGGCAAAGCCTAACTCATTGACACAGCTGTGTCAAAGGCATGATAATTCTTAACATATCCCCGAATAATTTTAATTATATTCTTATTTACACGTTCCGCAATATTTGATTGCGGTCTATAAGATACCATCTTTAGATGCCGTATGCCAAGGTCTGTGCCAAGATTTTCAAATAAATTACTTACAAATTGCCTACCATTATCTGATACTACTTTTACTGGGGCCCCGTATTTTAAAATGTATTTGTTTAGAAGCGAATCTGCTACTATTTTTTGCTGGAGTTTGTTTAAGGGGAATTATTTCCACTCACTTTGAGAAATGATCCACAATGCCTAACAGATATCTATTGTTATTAATTTTTATTCTAGAGTAGGGACCGAGCAAATTATTGCCAACTAATTCATTTGGAAAAGTGGGTTTTATGCTATTTACGCATCCGGTCGGGTTGTAATTAACGTCGTTAATTAATTGACACAAGTGGCATGACCTGACATACGCCGTCACCACCTTGTACAACTGCGGAAAATACACCGCTTCGCGGACCCTTTGCAAGGTTTTTCTAACTCCTAAATGTCCGGATTTCTTCGAATCATGAAGCTCCTCTAAAATATTTAAGCGTAGACGCATTGGGACCACTGGCGAAAACTCTTGATTATCGTTGGTTGTTTTCGTGTAAAATAGCAACTTATCAATAATTTCATAATGGGCCGCCCTATTGCGAATAGCCGTTATGTCTACATGTTCAAAATTGTCGGGGCCTTCTAGATAATGCGTAAATGTCTTTGAATCTCTACACCAAAACGGCACCGTGGGTCCCAGGAAGGCGTTGCTAATCCGGATAGCTAGCGTAAGGGGCCTATACCTACTTACTCAGGGTAAATAATAGGTGGCCCGCACCTCTACACCAAAACGGCACCGGGGTCCCAGGAAGGCGTTGCTAATCTGGATAGCTAGCGTAAGGGGCCTATATCTACTTATCCGGGGTAAATAATAGGTGGCCCCCTTAAACTAAACTCTTGCAGTTTTAACCCCCAACGTACAAGCCGGGGCGAAAGATTTTTACTGCAGTACAAACGACCAACTGCCGTGTGAACTGAGTACACAGTTATCGGGACACTTCAGAAATAAACGCCGAGTTTTTGCACAGCTAGCAAAACTGCGAGAGTTTCGCGTTCAGTTGCGGTATAATTAAGCTGAGTTTGGTTCAGCGTTTTACTAAAAAGGGCTATTGGCCGCCCATTTTCGGAAAGAACTACGCCAACTGACTCGTCTGCTGCAATTTCTAAATTTTAGTCTCCTTCCGGGAATTTAAGAACAGGGGCGTTAATTAATGCGTGTTTCAATTCCTTAAACGCCGTGTTCGCCTCAGCTGTCCATATGAATCTAGTTTTCGTTCAAGAACCAACAAGGCGTGGTCAACTATCAACAAGTGTTCAACTATTTTTGCAAAATCTTTTATGAAAACTCTATAATAGGAACACATACCCAAAAAGGAAGATACTTTCTTGGCCGTATTTGGAGATGGATGACTCTTAATCCTAATATTTTGGAATTATCTGTTTCAATACCGTTTTTCGAGATTTTATCGCCGAGATACCTCAATTTCTTGGCGGCAAACTTGCACTACTTTGGATTTATTGTCAGGCCGGCCTCATTTAACAATGCAAAAACTTCCTTTAAATGTTTAATGTATTCTTTTACTGTTTCGCTGGGGACAATAATATCATCAAGATAGATGACTGTACTTTTGCCTAAGAGTAACCTTAAAATAATGTCCATAACGTTTTGAAATGTAGCCGGAGGTCCGCTTAAGCTCAAAAAGGCATATACGCCTGACTTTGTAATAAAAGCTGTCTTCTCAACATCTTCGGGTTTTACTGCAATCTGAAAATAGTCCGACGTTAAGTCTAATGTAGTCATATACTTAGCAAAACGAATCTGTCTTATAATTTCAACTATTATCGGTCGGGAGGGGATATGTGATCGTTATGCTATTGAACTGCCGGTAATCAATGGCGAATCTCCCCGAATTCGGATTTGCGGGCGGCAATGCGTTTCTCTTTTTAAGCAAAACTACGGGACTTCCATAGGAGGCTGGTACTTGGAGTAATTATCCTGTTCTCGAGCATTTTCTTAATGTGCTGCTCGAGAATGTCTTCCTTCACACGGTCATACCTATAAAGCGTAGACCGGACTGGGGACGCACTACCAGTGTCAATACTGAATTGAGGTTAACAAATTCTTTACAACCAAAAAATTCACTTTTTGAATCTCGTTCTTTATTTGAAGATGCAGTCTCCCTTTTCCCATGCAGACACATTGTTTGCCTTAATCGCCAATCAGCTTTTGTTTTAAATAATCTATGGCGACGAAAATGCTTTTAAAGAAGTCCTACGAAAGCAAACGGCATTAAGCCCCTGTATCTAGTAAGGGGGTAGTCGTTTAATAAAATATGGATCTCTGGCAAAGCCAAATTTTCTACGACTACCGTAGTCAGTTTTACTTCTGAGGGATTTTTCTTCCCAAACGGTGGCCTAGCCCTCTTCTGGGTCACCGTGAATAATTTAAATTCTTCTTTTCTGCCCCTTGGTCCTGCTGTTTTTTTATTTCCCCACGCGTTGGACTGACCAGTCTTCTTATCTGGTTTTGCCACTTTCCCCACTTGTCGATACGGATTCTGTTGATCTTGAGATTTCGTCTGAGAGTGAAATATTGAATACTGCCTAAAGTTGCTTGCACGCGCTTTTTCGGCCGTTCGCCTGCTCTGAAATTTTACTGCTAATTCAAATAAGCTTTCCAGGGTTTGCGGATTTCTGACTTCAAGAAAGTCCTGGATTGACGGGAGTAGCCGCGGTAATATGACTTCCATAATTTTCTTGTCGGACCTTTTTTCATATACCAAATTGAAGTTTGGATCTTATTTAAGATGAAGTCCGTTAATTCATCGAAATTGATTTGATATTTGCTAAACAATTCTGATTCCAACTTCACACGGTCTTTCACAACTGGGAATGCTTTCAAGAGCGATGTTTTAAAATTTTCTTAAGTGCAAGTTTCCGAACCTGGGTCCCCCAACAAACTCTTACCAATATTTTTGTACCAGTTGGGAGCTTGGCCTTTTAAGTTCGATGTAGCTATGATAATTTTCTGCAGTTGGGTCACAGGATATAACATTAAATGTAGGTCCAGCTGCTTCAAGAATGTTATCACGGAACCTTTACCGTCGAATACTGCGGCTGGCTTTATTGCCGCTCTCATTGTTTCGACTATAAATCCGAATCCCTGCATTGGGTTTGCTTGAGGCTTAGGGAATTGAAAGATCGGAGGGGTCAACAGGAAATCTTCAGTACTTAGCGGCATGGTTCGTTAAGAACAAGTCGGGCACCAAATATGGGGTTCCACTCTTTATTTCTCAGTTAAATGATAGAAACCTCTTACACTGATAAAGAATAATGGCTTGCTTGTATGAACAGAGACGTAAGACTCAAGAAGGGTTAACTATCCTTTATGTCTCAGAATAAATGTGAACAGAGTCAGCTCCGATCTTGGAACGTACAGCAAAGCCTCCACTTGGGCTTGAACTTAAATTAATAAGAATTTAAACTTAAGAATTCATCTTGTTAAGATATAGCCGAAGCTATCAAGATTCTAAATAGTTGGCACCTAAATCTCAATTAAGTCGACGAAGCTAATCAAGGGCCTCAAGTACGGCCGAGCGTAGAAATAGCTTAGAGGGAGACGTAGCCAAAGGCAAACGCGTGCTATTCAGGAACTCAGGCTCTCTAACGAAGTCAGTGAAACATCGACTTAAATACAACTCTTACTAATTTGCATTAACCACGTTAACGAAAATACATTCTTGTAGGAAATTGTAAAATGAAACTAGGAGAGACAGGAAAGGTGCATAAACTTCAAATAACTGTTATAAAATTAGGATAAACCTTACAGCCTTATTATTGAAACACTGGCAACAACTGAACAACTGGTGCCTGACCACTAATCTATTATCTGAATCTAGAGACTGGAGATTGAAGATAAATTAAATCACATAAATTACCAACTCTGTAATATAAATTATAATACTTCAAAGCTCATACTCTTTAAATCAATACTGAACAGATAATATCCTGCCTAATGTTTTGGTATAAAATCAAAAGATTAATATTTCAATATAATGCAAAAATGCTCTTCATTATCAAATTCTACAAATACTATCTATCATTTCAATAATGATATATTCTCTATTTTTCCTGAAAACACGTAAATCTCAATACAATAATTCCTAAACTCAAGAGACAGCCAGGAACTCATTTCATTCAAACACAAATACGTAACACCTCAAAAGATCAGGGAAGGATAAACCACATAAGTAACAATTCAATCACCAGTTCAAATAAAATTATTAATCCGATCGTATAGTTTCAGTATACATAAAATTAATTTCCCAACTACAACACTACTAAAAATTCCTCCGGTTCGTTTCAGGAAAATCCATGTTTTCCTCAAGGATCACATGAGGGATATGAATAGACCAAAATTTACATAATCAAAATTTACAACTAAAACACATTTATTAATCAATGATTGACATATATTAAGATACCTCACCAGACTACCTTACATCAATTGATTGAACAACATTCAAATCATTTCTATTACAAGTAAATTCATCGGGGAAAAGCTGAATTACCAATTAAAATATAACGTATCAGTCTACAATATTTGTTTGATACTTAAAATATATTGGCTTTTCTTAAAAATCTCACATACTCAAATGTTTCCACAGCATACCAATGCTTAACCTTACAAATAATTTTCAATAACTGCAAGAAATTATAAGTAACCGAATTATCCTTTTCATGCACAAACTTTAAAATCACTTAAACACAATCCAGTTTCCTTATCATAAAAAATTTAAATACATTTTCTACTAATTAATAAAATGACCATAACTAGATAAATACAGACATTAGAAAATAGTGGAAAGAAAACTCACATAAACTATCTCACTTGATAAGCCTCGAAAGAGTCAGATGTATTGCATATCAGTCTCTGAAGAAGAGGACGCAGTTGTTTGTTGCACTTCCAAAAACTAATCGTCTTCACCCTTTGCTCTGTTAGCGAAATTCCAATATTGCCCATCAGTCTCTGAAGAGCATATTTTCTCTGAAGTTGCATGTTGCACTGACCAACTCACATATTCTTCATCCTTATTCTCTTGCTAGCGATCCTCTGAGTCTTGCTTCAAAAATTATACATCTTAGCAGGGCCACGAACAACCCGAAATTTCAAGCGTAAATTCTCAACGGCTAGCAAGATCTTATTCAGGTCCAGGGAAATGAAAAGAACTCATCTTGTTAGATACGGGAACTCATTATTCACATTCGACTACTCATACGTGGCCAGAGCGTCACCATCGAGATAGATCTATCCCGACGGTGACGGCCAGAGCGGCTGTGAAGAAACGCGCTCATCAAATTCCTTATCGCAGGGAAAACCGGACTCGCAGACCGCGGTCGGCTCCAAGGCTGCCGGGCTTCGGTCGAAACTTTCATTCTCTCTCCCCTTCTCTTTTCTGTAATTTCCATTAAGGTAGAAAAATCTGTTCCTCCCTCTCGTGCACAATATTTAAAACCTCGGTATCTCTAAACAAGGACCGTCTTTATATTCATTATTGACTCAAATCAACTATAAATTAATATTATCTATTTAAATCCTTATATTTAATGTTTTCTAACCAACGAAAAAATGGTAATAATTTACCACCAAATTTCCAAGAAAATCTAACCCTCTTTTAAAAGTAATATACCCATTCTCACGCAAAACTTCAAGGAATGTTTTTAACCGTACTTCTGTCAAAGATGCGACAACGGCGGTGATAAACAAATCAGAAGATTTACCACTTCAGACAGGCCAAACAATTTCTCGCCTTCAACGAGCGGAACACGTGTACAGTTTACGAGTTAGGGGGGAACCGCAAGCTGTCCGCCGACTTACAACCCCCGTATGAAGAACCTGAGAACGAAAAATCACCAGCTTTTTACCTGTAAAATTCTTTTCACTACCCTATTATGAAGTTAGCAAAACCAGTAGAAAAATGTGTTAAATGAGAGTATATTAAGATTTAGTTCACAAATATTAACATTTTAAATTCATTATGCATAGTAAATTAATACGCAACACTTTTGTTAATGATTCAAGCACTTTAGTTATCCCCTGCTTCAATTGCTGCAAGTCCTGGGAAAATGGAAGCACGAACACTTTGCATTTGATAAAATCCTGTAGGAAAAAATCACAAAACATTAGATCTCGGGCTCTCGGTGGCCAACAAAGCAATGGCATATCGTTTGGTGCAGCACGGCCAATCAAGTGATGGGGTAGCTTATCGTTCAGGTACTGGGGTACATTTTATATGCTAATGTGGTGGAGCGCAGTCTTAATGTAGAATGAAACCGGGAACCGCTTCATCCATACAGTTAATTGATTTTTCCGCGTATAAAAAAGGATCAAAAACATAACTGTTGGAAATGACGCAGAAAACGTTTACCTTTGGAGAATCACGTTCATGTTCCATTACACTATGTGGATTTTTCGTCCCCTCCAAATCGTAAATTATGGCCATTAACTTTGCCAAAAACGTAAAAAGTGGCCCCATCTGTAAACATAAGTGTGTTTGCGAACCATCTACCTCCAATTAATCTTGCCAGTTCTCACAAAAAGCTTTACGCAACGGTTTGTTGGAAGGTTTTTAACTGCTGCATCATCAGAAAGGTGTACGGCCGGAATTGTAGGGTTTTCCGTAACACATGTCACACCGTTACATGAGGCACATTGAGTTCAGAACTCGTCCGAAGTGTTTATTTTGTGAGACTTTGTATTCCATGATTTTTTTTTCAACTTCGGTTTCTGTTGCTGTTCATTCTAACCTCGTTTTCTTACACAAGCAACCGGCAACTGCTTTAACCACCGTTCGATGTTGCGACGATGCGGTGGTTCTTTACCAAATTTCGAGCGAAAAAGTGTTTGAACGCCGCTAAGCGATAATGTTTTGATGTATTCCAAGACACAGTACACTTTCTCCAGTAAGGATGATACCATTATGATAAACAGTGCTTCTAGCGGCGATTTTGTATCCGGAAGATTTTTTATCCTTGCCAGATAAAATTTGTAAAATTATAATTTCAGAATTAATTTGTTCTGGCTTAATAAATCAATTGTTTTTGTATTATTACATTCTTTTTGTCCTATTCAATATGAAACACGCTGTATTTTTATATTAATAATTAGAAACAAACGTAACAGAAAACTGCGATGTGATAGTTGTATAATAAAGTGCATAATATCTTCAGTAAACAAATCTGAAATGTCTAACATATTTACAACATATTTTGCAATTTAATATGTAGAATTTCAAAACGCATAATAAATGAGCTCACATCAATTTATTATATTTATTATGCACAAGTACAATTTAAATCTTCTGTTTATTTTGCAATTATTATGTCGAAAATATTAATCTACAGTAGAGTCTGATTTAAATAATATTTTATCACTGTTCTTAAAACTATGTTATATCCTCACAGTTTTGTCACACAAAATAACATTCTAACTGTTCTTCTATAACGCAAATGGCAGTTAGCTCTAAAAGGCTTTATTAACAGAACACTATAACAGCTACCAAGAAAACGTATATTAGAGGAGAACATACGCTGAAACTAAACACCTAACATTTAGAAGTATAATTTAAAATTAACGTTAGAATTACGGATACATAATAAGGAAGAACCTGTCCTCGTCGTAGCTGGAGGTCGACTGACTGTAAGTCGCTCTCTTCGCCACTAGATGGCGTTCAATAAAATAGCTCGATTACAGTCGAATAGTTCTGTTACATTATAGTATTTTATTTTATCTTCCGATATGTGTTCCCTTTCGATAATTTTGTTCCATATTACTCGGTTAAATCCCCAACTTTCTTGCTTTCTACGTTCTGAATCCCTTAACTAACTACTCAATGTCTATGACTATGGGATGCTCTATTTCCTGAAATTTTCCAAACACAATTTCTTAATTGCCCTTTATTAATTGAAGATCGTAAATAACGTTTTATTAGTTCTAGGTTTAAAAACTCTTTTTAGTTAGGGTCGCAGACTGACATGTAGACGTAAACTCTCAGTGCAACTGACACGCTTGGGAAAATGCATTTCAAATTTTATGGTTTGGTTCTTAAAGCATCCACAAGTTTTTACAACCGCTATTCAGATTTTCCTTATTTTGGGGCAATATTCATCATTATCGATTTTCTGCCTTTAAAATGAGTTCATTCTTGCTTTCAAAAGGGTACTTTTTAAAAAACTTTTATCTCTGGTATCATTAAATTGAACACAAGATGACGATGTAACCAATTCATTTGCGTCTTCTTTAGCTTTTTTTGCTTAACTAAAGCTCTTCAGTAACAGCAGAGCTGAATTTCAGTTTTATTGTACTGCCTAATTGCATGCCTTCTCACTGAATCGTTTTATTGATACTGTTATGTAAGTACGGGTTAGCAATGGACTGAATGAACACAGAAACAATGAAAGATTGATGGAGCTTTTTTTTCAGAAAGCACTTCATAGTTCTAGAACTTTCCATACAAAAGTACTTGCACAGTTTTTCTCAGTATGACAGAGCACAGTAGTTACCACTCCAAACTATTACGAACATCGAGCACAAGACAATGCAAAGCGCCTTAGAAGTGAAAGCTCGCATGATAATCTCCCAATACACTTAACTTCCGAGCTGAAATAGAAGATTGATCTCACACTTCCGCTGATCGCCATAATCATAGCGATCATGCATTTGCATGCTGTGTTCCGGCTGTAGAGTGCCTCTGATTGTAGGCCTCAGATAGACTTTACACAGAACAGTGGATCGAGGAGGACAGCATGGCAGGTGGGTAAGGGAACGTGACCAATTGTCACGTGTGCATTCGAAAACATCGTGTTGGTTAAGTAGCTTTCAGAATGTTTTGGTGAAAATTACAAAATTATACAAATACAAGGCACAAAATACATCTTCAGTACATGTTAAATACTGGAGGAACATGTCGTCAAAGTTATTTACATAAATTCCTCATTCTAATTCCAGTGAAGTAAGTATAAACATATATGTAATTTTTCTGGACAGGGCCTTCTAGATGGGGTGCCGGCGTTTCCGTCTGGTGATCCTATCCGATAACGGAAGGGTGATGTCACATTCCTAGTCCCTGTATCCACCTGGCTTTTTAGCCTTCGTGATTTTTTAAATTTTAAAGTCAGGTGAATGAAGCATGATCTGTACGAAGCAGGAATTTTCTGCCGCAGAATTAGTGGCGGAAATTTTCTGGAGAATTAACTATGGCGAGCAACTGTTTTCGGGCGACACACTGTTTTCTATCCTGTTCAGACATTTGCTTCAGTATGCTACAACACGCTCTTGACCTTTTATTTCTTGGGACAGAACAGCACCAATGCTTTCATTGCTCGCATTTGTGTCAAAAATAAATGGTTTGGCGAGCTGAAGATGAGTCAAGACTATCACAAATGTTAAGCTTCCTTCATTTTGTTTAATGGATCCTCATATTCTTTTCTCAACAAAACGTTTTGCTTCCTCTCTCCTTCAAATTGTGAAGGGGTCTTGCGATGGAAGAAAAATCCTTCACAAATATCCTATAGTAGGTACAAAGTCCCAGGAATTTTCTCAGCAGATGGGCATTTTCGGGACGTCTCTGTAATCTTTAACTGCTTGCACATTTTCTGATCCATACACAACTTCGGCAGAGATAACATGTGCAAGAAAAGTCATTTGCTGACTGAATAATTAACATTTGGCAGGACTTAACTTTAAAATGACTTCCTTCAATTTCCAAAGCACTTTCTTCGTATTTTCTAAATGCTCTTTAAAACCTTTCCTGACAATGATGATGTCGTCCAGGTATACCCAATAGGCATCGGAGGAAAGACCTCTCAACACGGTCCCCATAAGACGTTCAAATATTACATACACATTACATGATCCAAACGGCATCACCATAAAGTGTTATATGGCGATGCCGTTTTAAATTTATCTGTCTATATTTAAATTTTAAATTTATCTATCATATCCTTCGTCTGGCATCCAAAAGGCATCTCCTTAAAGTATCAAAATCCTTACCCAGTAGTAAATTTCGTATTTTCTCTGTCCTCACTTCTATATGCCAATATTCACTCTTTAAATCCAGCGTCGGAAACCACTTGCTCCCAGAAACAATATCCAGAATGTCGTTAATTCTAGTAAGAGGGAAGATAGCTTTGAAGATGTTAAACCAACGATAGTCAACGCAAAATCTAGTTGAACCATCCCTCTACCTGACCAGAACGATGGGAGAGGTCAAAGACTTCTGAAGACTTTATAGCATTGCTTTCTTGCACGTCAAATTTTCCTACCTCCTCTTGTTTAGTAATCGGTACATGTGATGGAGGTTGCTTGATTGGTGGATGATTCTCCATCTTAATTCTATGTTGTGCCAAAGTCGTTCGACTTACCTCAGAAGATGAGTGGGATAAAACATCTTGAAATTCTTGAAAAACACGCTCTGGAGCACTCCTCTCTTCATCGTGCTTAATTACTCCGCTTAATTGTGTATTCTGTAATATCTTCGAAGTTAGGCTCTTCGAAAACACAAGGACTGAAAGACGTTTGGTTCGTTCAACACATGTCACTAGAGTACATGATGTATCCTAACGATTTTCTGCCATCGTTTATGTTGGCAACGCTCACCAGTATGACAGTCCTCGATAAGTCGACAAGTGCTGAGGCTACTATGACTCCTCTCGCGATGTTACAGTTCTTGGGATACCCCATTATACCGTTCTGAAAATTTCTGTTTTAAGCTATGGATTCAGGAAATAAATTTTTTTTCTTTCTGGTACTGTCATATTGTTTTGAGCTATAATTTGCTGCCCGGATTTAACTAATTAATCTTTACTTCCGAACAAGGTTATGTCCTCAGAGGCAGAATGCACTTCATTAATTTTAAAGTGCAACGAAAAATTGTATTTCTTTAGAAAGTCTAATCCGAATATGGAAGGGTCTGCAATATTTACCGCATATGTCATGTGATGATAGGTGGCATTTCCAAACGTGATGTTAACGTTGAACATTCCTTGGATGTCGATTTTATCACCGGCTACAGTATGGAGGAGGGTTATGCAAGGCGGCGTCCAGATGAGCTTACCTTTCAATTAGCTTATCTGCCAAATCTTTTCGGATGGTGGTAACATTGGCTCCTGTACCGATGGTGATATTGCTAAGATACGTCAGTCAATTCCAAAGATCCAAATGGGGCCAAAATTCGCATATTCAGAAAAATTATATATTCTACAGTAGCTGAAAAGATAGCGCTTTATGCAGCAGCACGTCACAACCAATGGGAAGAATGAAAAGCAAAAAATACCTTTTAATGCTCCAACGTCCGTTCGGTCTGAACCTGTGAGAAGCATATCGAAGAAATGCCACCAACGCAACAATAGCTCTAGCAGGACTAATCCTGCTTTATATACGAGCTGAGCAGAAGGCTGTATATTCAAAAATCATTCAATTAAGTAAAGGGCACTATCTTCAACAATATCATTAATGTACTAACCAACTGATCTGTATCGTTGCTTATTCCTAAATCAAATCCATCGAGATCTTCTAATGAATATTTATTTGAATTTATATAAAGCTTCTGCTACCTGGCAGGTACATGTCACAGCTTACTAGATTTCTGCCACATGATAACTATAATGCATTATATTATTAGCAGTTAGACGCCTGAGATCTTGGCGTGTCCGCTCCGTTGACGTTCTATAACGCAACTACTCTTCACGCGTTACGCCCCCTTGTAAAAATCACCACAATCGGAAGAAGCCAAAACATCCTCACCCCCGATGAATTAAATTCATCTCGATACAATCTTCAGTAAATGCAAACAAGTAAACGAAGGATATAGAAATTAACATACAAAAAAAATTACATATTATACTTACCAATCTTCTAGCAAAACAGCTAAACAGCTTATAGCTTACTATATTCAATAATTAACTACAAGAGTTAAATAAAACAAGCAAATAAAAATATTAGTACTATAAGCAATAAAAAATAATAAAACACGTTCAACATAAATTTCGCACTTAAAAGGTTAATGTTTTTCTTCATTAATTGGCAAATGACACAATTTGATAATAGAACGTCTAAGGTCCACGTGCATAGTTTTTAGTCTTACCACTCGAACATTATTGTCTCTTTTAGGAAACACTTCTATTACTCGTTTGAGCTTCCAACATAGTGAAGATATATTATCTTCCTTAACGAAAACGATTTAGACGAATAATTTCTCTAGGGTGTCTCCTTTGCTGCGCTGCTGTGGTTGGCACAGTTACTCTTTAGACCACTGTTTCCAAAACCCTTGGAATATCTGCTGTGTTAATTGCCATCTCTGTGATGGAGACACTTGGATTTCGGTTAAATCTTGTTCTGGAGTAGCTGTTAAAGGAGTCCCTATAACAAAGTGTCCAGGAGTCAGACCTCTCAAATCACTGGAGAGGTGTTATAGGCCTCAATTTGTGTAGTTAAAGTTAGAACTCTTCGTAACTCAAAATTGGAATTTCAACAAATTTCTTTAAATGCAGCTCCATGGATGTAATAGCTACCTCCCGTATGCCGCCACGATCTCCAGCAACTGAGGGATTGGATGTCCACCATATGTTTTGATTTGTTAACCACTTCAAAATTACGAGTTTCATTGGATAGAAAAAACTGCTTCTTTAAGGATTTTATCTGAACCTATAAAATTAGTTCCACAGTAACTTCTTATTTCTTGAGGTTTTCCCCTCTTCGAAGCATATCTTTTAGATCAGCTAGGAATGCTTCATTTGATAAGTTGCTGACAATTTCTACATGGATGGACTAACAAAGGAAGATACAGACATAAAATTTTAACTCTTTCGCGCCGGCGCACCTTTATTTAAGACGCGGGACGGAAGGGGGTCGAAGGAAATTGTCGCACAGGAACGGGGATTTGCATCGCTAAGCCTAACGTTGGGGGGGGGGAATCACACTCCCCCACACAAAAAACTGAAAGGTTTCAGATTTTAAATTACGTCCAAAGAGGCGTTTTTTAACGCTTTGTGTGTTACCTTTATTTATTAAATATCATGTTCTTCGCACTTCAACCATAAAATTCAGTTCAACAGCAATATCGCAAAATAATTTTAAAATCAGTATACCTTTAGAATTTCTAATACAAAATTCCGCGCGCTTTAGATAAAAAATTTTTTTCCCCCGTAGAGTGTTGCCATTGCTCGCTTTTGAATCGTTTGAGTTTGTTCATCAAAAATTCGTTAAAGTTTTACAAAATCTGAAACAGATAATAAAACAAATTCCAAATTCGGGCTTCCAGATGCGCACATTCGGGTGGAAACGTACGTTATTCAAAATTGGATGGCTCTAGGTACCTTTGTTTTATCACATTTCGAGAAATATATATACATTTATGCTGATTCGTCATTATTTAATTTCTTTAAATATAATACAGGGCTGCAATATTTTGTGGCAACAGTTTGAAAAGTGATTCAGATTTTTAATGTTTCCAATGCAAACTCGCAAAACGAAAACAATAATCCTTCAGGAACAAAGCCCCTTTGGACTAAAAAATCTAAAAGCTTTCAAATTTTACATTACGCCTAAAGGGGAGTTTTTTTAACGTTTTGTGTGTTACCTTTATTCATTAAATATCATGTTCTTCGCACCTAAACCATAAAATTCAGTTCAAGAGCAATATTGCAAAATAATTTTAAATTCAACATATATTAAGAATTTCCGATACACAATCTCACGCGCTGGAGATAAAAATGTTTTTTCTATACAACGTTGTCATTGCTCACTTTGAAATCCTTATTGTTAATCAAAAATTCGTTAAAGTTTTACAAAATATGAAATCGATAATAAAGCAATTCCATGTTTCAAATTTGGGCTTCCAGATGCACATATTCGCAGTAGGTTTACGTCATTCAAAATTCGATGGCTCTAAATGCCGTCGTTTTATTACAATGCGAGAAACATGCGTATATTTATGTGCATTCTTCATTATTTAATTTCTTTAAATATATACATTCTCCGCTAAGTTTCAGGACTTTTAGCGATTTCTCGCCAATTTAACGAGATAGTTTTTAAATAGTCTTGCTCCTGTAATCTTATTTTTGCGGTAGAACTTCGTCTATTCAGACTTTTCATATTACTTTATACAAAAGATACCGCAATTTCCCAAAAATTATTTACATATGTACACGAAATTTGTAACTTTATCTATTCTTACTTAATTTCCGGTGTGCTTTTTTTTGATTTGAACACCGATTTTATTTACGTGAATGAACAAATTTTCCAATGGATGCAATCACTTATTTTCGAGTTTAAAATATCTGCAAGTACAGATAAATTGTTAATAGTATTTTTCAGTTAATTTTAATATGGGTTATTCCTCCATACATCGTTTTCTCTCTCTCTTTTTTTACCTTGCTTTGTTTTAACCATGATCCAGAGTTAACCGTGGACGTCATTCCTATTATTATCCGGCTAATCAGGAGTTGAATGAAAATAAGTATGGAAAGAATCTCTAAATTCAATCATTCTTTAACTAAAAAATGATGGATGACAGCGAATTTGTAGTTCCAACATTCCTCTGAAGCTATTAGTTTAGGTTTGCACGATTCAGAGAATGACTACGATAAGAACAGCGGAAGAGATAACGCGCGGAGCGACGCGAAAATGACGTAACGATAGAAGGTTTTAGTTCCTAATTTCCACATAACGATAAGCGATAATAAAAACAATCATATGTCATAGAAACAAATCTCATATGTTAATAGAACAGTTGGCAGAAGGTATTCCTGCTATGGAGAAACAACATCGCAATACGGATCAATTCGTTTTCACTTGGGTTATTGAAAATTTCAGCATGTGGATTCCATACGAACAATATTTATTCAGCCCGAGATTCATCTTGAATTCTTTACCAGATATGGAATGGTACATTGTATTTTATCCCACACAGAGGTCAGAAAGAAACTGCAGATTCTTTTTTCTCCAAAGAACTGGTTTTTTACCTCAACGTTGTACTGTAAATTGTGACATTCAGATACTAGATAGCCATGAAAATTTAATTCTTAAACGCGAACTTATTTTCGACAGATTTTCATCCGCATATGACTTTACATGTTTCTGCATAAAGCATCACAGTTGGAAATTCTTAACAGATGATGTTCTGATCATCCAATGTAATTTGCAAGCAGTAGAGGAGAAAGATAATAATGATCCTTTACCTCAGATTTCATACGAGAACGGATTGTTCACTGATGCTACACTACGTGCTGGTGACGCACTTTTCAGAGTGCATAAAGCTATGCTGTGGGCTAGGTGGCCGAAGTTGCTAGAAAAAATTGGTTCAGAGGCAAATTTTGAACTAGTTATGGATGTCAGACCTGCCGTGCTGGAGGCCATGCTTCAGTATGTTTACAGCGGGAAATTAGACTGCAGCAAATCTAATTCATTAAAACAGCTGAGTTCAGCCGTTGCGAGGTATGAACTTCCTAATCTGAGCTCTGCAGCTGTTGTGGCACAGAAGGCACGAACTCGTATTTATGGAGACAAAGTGTCGCTCGAGTGGCCAATAATAAATGCCTCCAGCCTACCGGTCGGAACAGAGTTACAAAGTCAAGTGTTTACTGTGAATAAACTGACCACGCAAAGATGGTATTTAATATTTCATGTCGGAAGAAATGTGTATGGTAGAGTATATGAGATTTTCATTTGCAGAGTATGTGATCATAAATCTCAGCCAACTTTTGTGACCACTAAGATATCTTTTGATAAGAATCATTCAAAAGAAAATGAACAAGAGCTCGAAAGTGATGCAAAATGGAAATGCGCATCTTTATCTCAAAGCGACCTCAAAGATCCATATAACGTATTGAAACTTAAATGCGAATTAAAATTTTGCATTAACAGTCATTCATCTGAGATTACGGAATCGTCCTACGCCTTTGTGTCTTCTTTAGATCACCATCATTTTATCAGTGACCTCAGAAAACTTTACCGAAGTGAAATCTTTTCGGATGTTATTATAGTAGCTGGCTCGAAGAGCTTTTGTGCTCATAAATTTATTTTATGTGCTCAGTCACCGGTGTTTTTTAAAATGTTCCAAACTGAAATGGCCCATTTCGTTACAATTCCAAATGTTGATCCCGACGTAATAGATCAAATGCTCATTTACATGTACACTGGAAAGGTGTTAGAAAGTTTCTACAAATTTACGGAACTTTACTCAGTAGCTGTTACATATGACATATCTGATCTCAAGAAAATCTGCATGTTACGTTTATATTCCTAAATTGAGACTTTTAACCACCTAATGTATGCTGAATTCTCCAGTAGTCCAACTTGCTTGTTGATGAAGTTTTGCTCAAGAGTGCATTAGAATACACTTTTACTCAGGCACAAAACTCTCTTTGTCAACTGACAAATGGAAAAAAAATTGCTAAGAGAAATCAGAATAAATTTTTGGAGGATGCCATAAATCACCGCACAAAGAAAAATTAATTCACGATATCTTTTTTTTCTGTATCTGAATTTTAAAATTCTCAAGGATCATATATATATATATATTCCTTTGGTAAGTAATGACAAAATATTATTAGATGAAGATCAAACATCGTAATTCTGATTTATGATTCGTTTTAATGATTTTGATTTTGTGATAATTTTGAACACTTTCAGTTTTAATTTTCTAAGAGAATTAGAAAGAACAGACTTTTTCTATGAGTGTCGTTAAACATCATGGGTGTGATGATTTTACATAATGGTTAAGCTTATACTTTACTGATACTGATTTTGCTCATTGTTATTTTGTTATGCATTACTTTTATAGTACATAGAATAAATTTTTAAAATTTAATAATTCGAGCTCTTTAACGTATCTTAAAAAATATCTGATGACATAGAAGACTCCTTATCGTTGATCTAAATATCCATTTATCATTTATTAAAATCAATATTACAATTTTATGTCTTACAATTCTACATTATTATGCAACGGATTCGAAAAAGATGATTTATTTTCTGATTCCAGAGGTCTAATTCCAGTTTCAAAATAACTCAATGTAAGGAAACGACTTTCACGTAGCAGTTTTGATGCTTTGATTAAGTGAAGAGAATCAGTGAATTTAAATTTTAACTGTTATCTGATTCGCATACAATACAATTAGTAAAATATTAATTATATTTACGAGGAATTATCGCATTTCATCGCACGTGCTCTGGTGGTGTAAGTGACTAACATTTCGTTAAGGTCCATAGGTTGAATCCCGACGAACGCACTGCTGATTTGTCATACTTCGTAGCTTCGAAATAGCTATCCATATCTAAGTACTTTATTAAGTTAAATATAAAAATTCCCATATATTAAATTACAAAATTAGAAGCTTAATTTAAATCGCTATTTAATATCAAAATTGAAGATTCAAACCTGAAATTACGGGGAAAACTTAAAAAAAAAGTGTTTGCTTTGATATTTAATAATTTAATGTTGAGTCAAACAGCACTCTTTATTAGATTTTTCACCGGCATCAGGAAAGCATTAATTATACTGGGAAATTAATGCAATTAGATTTGAAAATCATAATATTTTTACTAAATGAAATAATATTTAGCCTACGAATGTTATATAAAAAGCTGTGTTTAATGTTTATTAATATTTTTATCCCCAAGGCTGAAGTTACTTTCACAAATTATCTTTATCTAAAAAGTTATTTATTATTATTTAAAAAAAATGTCTTCTTTTGGTAAAGTGACAATATTTAAAGAAATAAAAAACCGTAGTCTCCACCACCCTGCATAAGAACTCGATTATCCGACCTTCAGTTTCATCCGACATATCACGAAAACTTAATTTATAATAGAAATTATTATTATTAGTAGTAGTCCAAAGGGGCCATTAGTCATTCTAAGCAAATTGCCCTTCGTCTTGGCCTTTTAAGACCAAAGGCGCATTAGCGCAGAATGACTATTAGTCTTGAAACGGCATTTTTGCGTCGAATCACTAAAAGCGTTCATTCAGTTTTCAAATTGTTGCCACCAAATATTAAAGTCCTGTATTATGCTTGCAGAAACTAAACTATGAAGAATTTGCATGAATGTATGCTTCTCACACTGTGAAAAAATGACGGTACCTGCAACCATCAAATTTTTTAATAACGTAATCCTCCACCCGAACATGGGCACCTGGAAGTCCGAATTTTGAATTTGTTTTATTGTCTATTTCATATTTTGTAAAACTTTAACGAATTTCTGATTAACAAGCTCAACGATTTCAAATGGCAACAGTCTCAGAAATTCTAAAGATGTGCCGTTTTCAAATATTTTGTGATACTGCTGAATTGAATTTCGTGATTTAAGTGCGAAGAACATGATATTTAAAAAATAAAGGTAACACATAAAACGTTAAAAAAACACCCTCTTTGGGCGTAATATAAAATCTGAAAGCTTTCAGATTTATTATTATTGTTGACATTAGAAAATTCCTTAGCAGATAGATGCATACAAAATTGATGAACACTGCTTTTAATAGGGTTATATTATGAAAATATAAAATTATTTAAATGGAAATTGTACAGAAGTAGTCATGAGAAATAAATTACGCATACAATTTATTAGTTGCACATTCTTCTGTTCAACTTCATATTAATTCATTGAATTGCAATAAAGGGGTAAAAAAAGAACAAAAACGCGAGGCGTTATAAATATGCTGGAGAGATTATTTCCTGTCCGGCGAGTTTCAGTTCTTATCTCGAAATAACAGACGACTGGAGTGAGGGGGGGTAGGAAATCTGAGGTCGAAAGAGATTTCAGGCCCAAATGTTTTCACTTTTAGAATATCCAGAAAGAGAAGAGGTTGTATAATATGAAGAAATACAACTGCAATTCATATAAATTTGTATTCACTTTGATTATCAAACTTCAATATCTGTACCCCATACAGCCCAAGATTTCTCTCGAATTTGCTACCTGCCTCAGAATGGTATACGATATTTTATTCCAAGTCTTGGTCACCACGAATTCAGAATATATTTCTTGTCAGAAGAAATGGTTCCTCACCTGAAGAGACTAAAGTATTACGTGATATCCAAGCACTAGATCACGACAAAAAAGTAATTTGTAAACGTGATCGTCTATTTCTCAGATTTCCATTCTCATTCAGCTCTGCAGAATTTCAAACAGAAGGTCGTCACTGGAAATCTTTGGAAGATGACAGTCTCATCATTAAATGCATTTTTTAAGTGGTGGGGCAGAAGGATTACGAAGAACTTTTACCTCCGATTTCATTCGAAAACATTACTTACATATGCGTTTTCAGAGTGCATAAAGCTAGGCTGTGGGCGAAGTGGCTGAAAAATTTGATACCGAATCCGTTGTAGGCAAGTTTTAGATATTTCGACTAACATGCCGGAGGTCACGCTGTAGTACATTCACAGTGGAAAAGCAGATTGCGTGGACCGTAGGAGACATAAACTGTTAGGAGGCTTTGTATGCAAAAGCTATGGAATATAGACTTTTCAATATGGGCCGATCTCAAATACCCTTTCGTGGTGCAAAGACACATTCATTTAGATCAAATGTCATTCGAATGGCCAATAAACAAGTTTCCCTGTATGCATGTTAATAAAGAGTTATACAGCAGTGTAATTGTTTTCAATAAACTGGACTTGTAGATGCTATTTTAATGTTTTATATGCGTGCATAGCACTGCATATAACATTATGTCTCTAAGCAGACAATAATTCAAGAACACAAGTTGAAATGTCATAGTACCACAGTTTCATTTTGAAAGCAATGTGGGGAAAAGATAACGAAGACACTACCTCCATTTCCCCAGAAGATGGATTATTTACCGACGCCGTTACATTTTAAGTACTAGTGATGCAGTTTCCAGGATGTCTAAACTATGTTACCTATCTAGTGGCTGAAAAGGTTCGTCTGACATGAAACAAGAAGTAATTCATCATTACTATTCAGATATTCAAATTACTGCTTAGCAAACTATAAAAAAAGACTGCATTACTCTGCTAAGTTCTCCAAGTGGGGCAATTATGTTTCTGGCTGTTATCAGGGTAAAGAGCCGACAGCGACGTTGTTTTCGTGAGCTTATAACGGTATGTTTCTAGGGACTAAAAAGCAATTCAAATAATTTATCATGATGCTAAATATAAAAGACCTACACCCATTTTCCACGATGTTAATAGTAAACTCTGATTTTTTATTTTCACAGAATATCATCAGATTTTGTCAACAGATGAGACCACAATTTTTCAATTTAGTTAAATGGGTAAATAGTGCTGAACTTTTAATCTCTCACTCCTTAGGAGTTTTAATTCTCTACTTTCTAGGCTGTTTATCACTTGAAATATTTCATTGCGGTAAAGTCTCCCAAACTCTCCTGATTTAAGTTAGTCCATATGATTGCTTATGTAACTGTTAAGAAGACACTTACACAAAATAATCATGAATACTTATTTGCCGCCTATAACTCTTTATTGAAAACTTAACACTCAACTCAGTACTCACACACACAGCGGCTCTCCGCCCAAAGGGCTCACACAGTCTCTATTGCCGCTCTCCGTTCGGGGGCGCTGCTGATAGTTGAGCATGCGCAAACATGCCCCCCGGCATTGAAATGTTTATGAAACATTCAATCACTAAACTGTATGAGAAATTTCATAGTAGTTTACAAACTATAACACTAAAAATTCAATAACGTAACTATGTAAAAATAGCACTTTAACCATAATACAATACATAATACAAGATACAATTCTCATTGAAAATTCACATACGCACACTACAAAAGAATTTCACTTATACACATAATTTATAACAATTCTCATTCGGGCATAGGTAAGACACAGATTTTGGAAATACATCTCTTAAATATACCTGCTTTAGTTTTAATTTTAACAACCCGAATTTTTTTATCATCACCATAATACACATCAATTATTCGACCTACAACCCATTTGTGAGTAGGTACATTATCCTCTACCAATAACACTAAGTCTCCTATATGAATATTACCTTTTTCAATATGCACTGCTTTTGACACAAAACATACAAATATACAAACATACATTTTATGTAAAATTCCTTTTCTTTGGTTACGATATCTTATAAAAAATGGACCACAGAAGTCCACACCACTACAATTAAAAGGATAATCTGGTACAACTCTGTCTGATGGGAGATTTCCCATTATTTGTTTACACACAACTGGTTTGTTTTTAAAACATACAATACAATCATGTACAACTTTACGACAAATAGATCGACAATTTAATGGCCAGAACTTTTCGCGCGTGTGACTCAATAATGCACTTGCACCAACATGCAAATATTTTTTGTGATAATGTTGAATAACTAATAATGTAAATTTGTGCCCTTTAGGTAATATTGCCGGATGTTTAGCAAAGTAAGTAAGATTTGCCTTACCTAAACGGCCTCCTACTCTGAGAACTGAATCAGAATCCAGGAAGGGATTCAGATTCTTTAACTTACTTTTATGTAAGACCGTTCCGTGACGTAGTAATTGGTGGATGTCATCACTAAAGCATTCATTTTGGGTTTCTCGTATCAGGAACAATTCTGCTTTGACCATTTCCTGCACGCTAATTGGTCCTGATAATCTTTCTAAGGGCTTTTTCAAATTATTCACAAATCTGAAAATATAACTAACAACACGTAAAATAGTTATATAATTATTACTCAATTTAAGTAAACTATGTAAAAAATTGTTCACAGTCACATTCAACACTGGTAAAATGTCTTTAGAGTCTTTATGAGATGAGGTTTTAAGTTCGGCACTGAACTCTTCACCTTTGTCCGAGATAGTTACTGTCCGGATTGGATAGTCACTGTCCACCAGAAACGCTGGACCACACCACCACAACTTGTGATGTACTAACTTATCTGGATCTACACCTCGTGACAGGAGATCTGCCGGATTCTGATCCGATGTCACATGATGCCATTGTTGAGCAGATGAAAGGCTTTGAATTGTGGCTACTCTATGCTGAACAAAAGTCTTAAGGTCCACAGGTTCCCTTTGTATCCATGCGAGGACTATCATTGAATCGCTCCAGTAGTAGACATGAGTTACTGCTAATTTCAAGGCAGTAAGGACTTTTTTCACTAACTTTGTTAATAAGACAGCGGCACATAGCTCAAGCCTGGGAATTGTTAGGCTCTTAAGGGGAGCAACTCTTGACTTACTCGTAATTAATCTTACTAATGTTCTCCCCGAAGAATCGCTGGATTTGCAATAAACAGCTGCTCCAAAACAACGTTCAGAAGCGTCGGCAAAACCATGGATCTCAACAGTTTTAGCTTGATCAACCACTATACGTCTGTCAATATCGATGTTATTTATGCTCTCTAGTGTCATCAGAAATTGATGCCATTCCTGATTTTCCTCAGCAGGAAGTCTATCACTCCAGTCAATTTTAAGACGCCACAGCTTCTGCATAAAAATCTTTGCTTTCGCTATAACCGGACCAAGAAGACCCAAAGGATCAAATATTCTGGCAATGGAAGATAAGACACATCTCTTAGTGTACGCTGCACTAAGCTCTACTTTCACCCTAAAGGAAAAGCAATCCTTTATTGGTTTCCACGACACGCCCAAAGTTTTTGTTTCAACTGGATCGGAGAAATTATATTCTTCTCGGTTTAGAGAAAGTTCAGAATGATTTGCACACCATTTATGCATATGCATGCCTGCTCTTTGCAAAATCGCTATAAGCTGCCGTTGTAACTCTTTGGCTTCCTTTAACGTTGCAGCTCCGCATAACACATCATCCATATAGAAATTTTCGCGTAACACAGGTGCTGCCATTGGAAAATTACTTTCCTCATCTAACGAAAGCTGTTTTAGTGTCCTCATTGCTAAGAAGGGAGCACTGACCGTGCCATATGTAACTGTTACCAGTTCATAGGTTTTTGGTGTCTCATTAGCACTATCACTCCACAAGATTCTTTGAAGGTTGTGTTGACTTTCATCTATCAGTATCATTCTATACATCTTTTTCACATCGGCAGTCAAGGCATATACGTGAATTCTAAATCCGATCATTATCGAGAATAAATCTTGTTGAATAACGCCACCGTTATACTGGAGAGAATTGAGTGAAATGCCGTTAGTTGTTAAACTTGAACAGTTAAACACGACTCTTAATTTAGTACTAGTTTTTTCGGGTTTATATACTGCATGATGTGTTGCATAGTATGTTACTTCAGGTTCTTTCTCTTCTTTAACTTCCTTCATATGTCCTAGTTCAATATACTCATGAATGAAATCACGATATAAAGAGAGATAATTTGAATCTCTTGACAAGCGAGTCCACAGCGATCTGAGTTTTTTAAGAGCAATATCCCTAGAATGACCTAAACACGAAGGATCATCTTTAAGGGGCATTGTTACCACATATCTCCCTTCCTCATTTCTCCAGTGCGTTCGCACAAAATGTTCCTCACATATAGAATTTTCTTTTCCTTTTGTTAATTCTAGATCTACACTTTCAATTTCCCAAAAATTTTTTAATGTTTTATTTAAATCCTCCTCCTGTATGAATCCGCAATGTATCTTAGTCTCATTTACTTGATCTACACTTCCACTAGCGACATAGCCAAACACTGTATTTTGTAAAAGCAATTTTGAATTTTGCGCATAAATTTGTCCTGGTCTCAATAATTCATAGAATATCTCTGCACCTAACAACATATCAATTTTCCCTGGGATATTAAAACTGAGATCAGCTAATGGTACTAAGTCTGAAACTTCAATATTTACATTGAGTACCTGATGTGGTATAAGATCTGTAATTTTTTTTACTACGAGGAAATTTATCTCTTTCTCAAAACTCCTGTTTTTATTTGCGATCGTTGTTGTAACGCGACCCTTCACTACCATCGATGAATCATTTAAACACGAGATTAATGTATTTATTTTTTCGCTTTTTAATCCTAAACGATTCACACATTGCTGGCTTAATAAACATGTCTGAGAGCCTGAGTCCAATATACATCTCACCTCTTCCCACTGCGAGCTCTGATTTTTAATCATTGCTCGAACTGTACTTAGTAGAACATTTTTTGCGTTAGCTCTTTCAAAATTAGAGGCGACGACAGATTTGTTTATGTCTGAATTCTGCATAGAGAGAGGGGGAAATGCATTTTCGCCAATTTGATTCCCGCTTGCAGTTTGCAGTTCAAGGACATTCGAAGGAGTCCTAAGATCGGGCTTATTTTTATTTTGTCTAGAAAAATGAATTAATTTATTATGTGGCTTGCCACAGAAGCAATCTCTCGCTGTGCAATTTCTTGCACTACATTTAGGGGACAAACATTTGAAACATACCTTATTTATTTTAACCACCTCTACTCTTTCCGGAACCGAAAGTTTTTTAAATTGCGGACATGAATTTAAAGTGTGGGTTTCATTATTTTTACACAAATTACATTTAACACTTTTTTCTTCTGATAAAAACACATTCGATACCTTTCTCTGAAAACGCGAATTTTGAAACTTTTGCTGTTTGTGACCTTCATGCCGTTTACTTTCGTTCCCGTTAAAAGGTTTCGTATATAAATTATATTCACTTTTACCTTTACCCTTCGATGTTAAATAAATGTCACATTCTCGTCCTAGCTGTTGTGGTTTAAGATACGATTCTCCTTGTTTAATTGCTATATGTGTCATCAATTCGCGATCAAGTGAACCGAATATTTTATCTGAGACAATTAATTCACACAATGACTTAAAATCACTTACTTTACGCAACTGACAATAATACTCGAATGTAGCACTCAATCTTGACGCAAATTGCACATAACTCTCTGAATGTAATTTTTGCGCTGTTTGAAAACTGTTTAAACACTCTTGTGGCGTAGGTTGAAATTCTTTCAACACTATTGTTTTAAGCTTATCATAACTGCACAAGTCTTCTTCAGTTAAATAAACCATTAAATTATTCGCTCTCTCACCCAGAATATTTAAAAGAATTTCCGACTTTAGCTCATCGGCCACATTTTTGGTTTTGAACGCTTTCTCAAGGGACTGGAAAAAAAGATTAAATGACTCTACTCTAGAGGGTACTGGGATACATAGTGTTTTAATACTCTTAATTAAATTTTCTAAACTATCCTTTGATGGTTCTACTATCGAAAGCGACGTATTTTGAGGCAACTCCTTTCGCACACTAGCGATCTGAAGTTCTTTCTCCAGTTGGGCTAGTTTGATTTTCTCCAACTCTAGCTTAGTTTCGATTTCGGCTTTGCGTTTCTTAGCTTCCTCAAGCACATAATCAACTACGCTTTTTACTAACTCAGGATCGGTTTTGAAAACCTCACTAGTCTCTATCAACTTCTTTAAATCAACAATTTTCGCGTCTTCCGCGACGGTTAAACCTAACTCCACAGCGACGAGTTTTAATTCGTCTTTTCTTAATTTGGCAATTACTGACATATTTTAAACTATAAATAAATCTAAATAAGGAAATTGCTCTTACCTCAAATCACTGGGATCGCTGAATCGCTTTAGGAATTCGATAGCAATCGTCACCCTCACTCCATAAGCATTTAGCGTATCACTATACACTTTCACTTTAATTCATAGGTCTCCGGATCCTCCATGACGGACCATGTTAAGAAGACACTTACACAAAATAATCATGAATACTTATTTGCCGCCTATAACTCTTTATTGAAAACTTAACACTCAACTCAGTACTCACACACACAGCGGCTCTCCGCCCAAAGGGCTCACACAGTCTCTATTGCCGCTCTCCGTTCGGGGGCGCTGCTGATAGTTGAGCATGCGCAAACAGTAACTCAAATTATACTTACGCAATTACAATCGATCATAAATTTATGGAAAAGCAGAAAATTTCAGTTAGTCTTAAATCTAAATTAAAATGAAAACTGATTTCGTATCATGGTAACATTGCTTGAACAAAATTGCTTCCTCAAATCTACTGAAGGAGAGAAATTTTCTTTTAGAGTATGGGGTGTTAATTAAGAAATAATCCCCTTCATATTCTTTCATAAAATTCCCACCATTTTTTTTTGTATGTGAAATTATCATACATTAATTAGAGATTTATATTCATCAATGGAAGAAAATAAAAGAATTGCTTAAAAAGATCTGATGATCATTATGATATAAACAAACACAGATTTGAAACTCATTTCAAAGTCTCTAATTTTAATAATCATGTGATTTCATAATACATGAGGCCAATCAGTGGCTGAGTGGTAAAGTCACTGGTAGTTTGGCTTGGGTTAAAATCCTGGTGAATGCGCAAGCTGCATGGACATTTTCATGGTTTTCCTCATGAATAACATAGATAGAAACCAGATTTCATATGATAGTCCTCCACAAAGGCATCCTTCTCCTTAAGCAGATTTCCCTTGTCTGCTTTGCCGTAGTAAAGCAAAAAAATTTTTGGTTTTCAGATGTTGAGTCAATTGTCAAGAGAAGCAGGGAGTTAATTACATTTCTAATAATTAATTTAAATTAGATATTTTGATATTTTTTGCATCTAATTAAAATTTATCCGCAGGTTTAAATGAACTAAATCTAGTAAAATGCATAATTTGAGTTTATAATAACTTTAGATTTATAAATGCCAAAAAAAAAGGTGGTGAAAGTTGCTTATTGTTAAGATACTGAAATTTTTTTTTTTCCAATTATGGAAAAGCATGCAAGGGTATCTGCTTAAGAAGAAAGATGCATTTGTGAAAGACTTTCTACGAGAAACAGGCTCATATCCATATTACACACAGAGAAAACCATAAAACTGCCCATGCAGCCAACCTGTTCACCACGAGAGTTACTAGGAACTTGGATCAACTGCCAGTGTTAGCAATTTTACCACTCAGTTATATATGAGGTGGGCCTCATATATAAACAAATCCCTTGGTTTAAAATTATGTTCAGTACATATTTGTAGATAAGAGAAAAAACCTTTAGCTGCTAAGTTGTGGAAAATTTATGGAGCAAAAATTTTATTATTGTTAATGAGAGTTTATGCCTACAGCAAATATTAACATATTATGTTCTATTTGTACACATTTTGTTTCCAAATACACACGACATATATTAGTCTCACAGACTACTATTGTTAGTCTGGATACTGAGATAGGTAATCAGATTTGGCCACATGCATTCTAAAGGAAATAATTTCTACGTATAATTGAATGAAGTAATAATTTTAGATGGCCCAGTGGCAAATAAAACTTTGGTGGGCAAAATAGGCATGAGGACAAAATGGAATTTTTTACTCATATGGACCTTGCGTATCCAAATGAACACAAATTAATTATGATCAAAAAATAAATTTAATATTATGTTTTACTAATACAGTACACATGATAGTTATAGAACATTTATGATACAGTAATAATAATAATAATAACAACAAAATAAATAATTAAAAAAAACAGAGCCCAAAACAACAGCTTTTTTTTTACATTAGGCCATTTTTTAAGATATATATAAGGCCATTCTATATACATATTGAGATGCTTACTAGAAAGACGCATGACCAGCGATAAGAAAATACACAATAAAGGATAAAAAAAAAAAACAAAGCAAAGATTATAAAGAACCTTAAGACTGAATGATTGGTTAAAAGGTTTATTAAAGAAGCTTGATGCCACTGCAAGAGTGTTTTACTACTTCCTGACTGTAAGAATAAATTGTCATTAAATAACTGTGTGACTTATCTATACATAGAAGTTTTCTCTTTTTACAATATTGCGGCCTACTTTTTGCCTCCCAATTCAATATGCATTAATTCAGCTTGCAGATCAAGAGTTAAGTTTTGAATGCTACAATAATTCAGAATTTTTAAGAATTCTTCATGCTAATTGATCACCAAAGACTTTACTAAAAATAAAATAAAAATATGGACTTCAATTTGTATTTATTTGCTAGCAAAATCCAGGAATTTTGTTTCCAAGTCTACAATGATTGAATGCATCCGTTAATGAATGCCACAATTTAGGTTCACTTTTTGTTGAAACAAAATTACATTGTTACTTAACAAAAAAATTAATTTGTTATTTTTTTACACAAATAACCTAACAAAATACAGTCAACTTCTGATTAACAAAGTTCTAGATTAACTGTGTTAAAAAAGTTAAGTTTTTGCTTACTGATGAATGATAGAAAAATTATGATAAAAAACTTTCAACATAAACAAGAAGAAGAATGCATTGAATAATAACTACGATAACGGATGGTATCCTAGCATTTGGGAGTTATTTTTATGCACAACAATCTTAATTCAATTTCACATAATTAGGAATGTATAAATTTCATGTAACCCATTGAGGTTCGGTGCATAATTTTTTTTTGAAAAAATAGCTGTACATGTAGATAATTAGCTCCTAATACAATGCTATTTCATGAACAAAAAAAAGGCAAACTTTCAAGGTAATTCATGATGCAGTGGGATACCGCTTATCCCACTGTGCATCTAGAGCAATAAAATGGCATCTTCGCATGAGTATAAATTCTTCTAACATACTTATATAAAATGCCAGTTTTAGCAACTAAATGAAAATGCAAGATATAAAAAACATTTTTGAATAATTATCTAGAAAATATTCATCATATTCGCAAAATAAAAAATATTTCTTTTTAAAAAAAATTGTATAATTTTAAAAAAATCACTCCCTGTGTGACTTTTTAGATATTTTTAATGATTTCATAATAGATTTGAAACAGAGAAGATTTTCCCTCTAGTACTTTATTTGCTACAGGTTTGAAAAAGAGGATATTTAGAAAGCCATCATGTTTATTTACATTTCACCTCTCTTTTCTCTGCTTAGGATATTTTTCTGTGGTGAATCACAATCACATACCCATTCAGTATTCAATGACATTTCATGTTACAGGGTTATATTTTCATTTCTTTTGGAAAAAATACTAAATCTTTTCAAGTTTTAACATTACTGCAAGTTATTAAAAATATAAGTTTGCATTATCTATATATGAAAAGAACATGATACATGAATGAAAATTTTGCATGGTGATGCCAACTAGTGGCAGCATTCCCTACATGCGCCGTGGGACATATTTGTCACACCTTTTAATTCCAACTATTTTTAATTAATATATATGAATTCAAATAACAATTTTTATTAGAAAAGGAAACTTTCAGATAAAATATTCATTCTAATAACAAAAAGTTTTGTTCAGACAATTTAAATTGCATAAGAAATTAAGAGAAAAAAAAACTGCTTCAAAATTAGACCTGCAAAGAATTTTTTTCTATATTATTTCCATGAATGAATACTACTGCTGCCATCTGCTATACATTTAGAAAACTAAAAGGTGCAATTCTATGTATTTTAAATGGAATTTTGGAGCTTTCATTTCAGAAATAAAAACGTATAAAAAAGGTGGGAGCCTGGCGTCCCACCATCTGTCAAAGGGTTAAATAATCTGTTAAGAGCAAACGGCTCATCATAAGAATAATCATCAAGTTTACAGCCAATCAGTCTTCTGTTGCATACTGTCTTCTACTGAAATACAAAATTAATGCATAAAAAATATATATAGCTTGTTTTGTTTTTCAATATTAACTTATGTAGCATAATAAACTACTTCTCCCCCCATTAAGATGCTTGAAAATATTGGTAAATAATAGTTTTCTGTTAATTTTAATATGGGTAATTTTTCTTCTCTGCATTTTTTTAACTGCCCTTGTTTAAACCACGATTTCAGGTTAACAAGGATGTTATCTCTGCTATTACTACAGTTGACTGTGTAAACACGGCATGGTGTTGTAGACCGGATGGCAAATTTTGATTATTAGATGAATAAATTTAGACTTGAATGATGATGCAAAAATCACTGAAAGTTTCTTTTATATCCAGCACAAGAAGATTTTGTAAAGATCATGTAAAAAGAGTCATAACATAATCCAAGAGAAATAACAAAAATATATAGGACTAATAATGAACTACTTAATGAACTTTTGATTTCAAGAGAAAAATACCTAAAGTTTTTATAAAAGCAAAATTTATGCAACTGAGCAAGGAAGTGATTGACTATATGTAATTTGGAAGAGGAAATCTCAGATCAGAATATCTTAAAGTTTTAAAATGAATTCTTACAAAGCAAATGTTTTTGGGTTTAAAACTAATGATCTTCATTTTAATAAGTTCTGCACAAATTCTGGCTCCAGGTTTTGCACATTTCTGATCTTTACAGAAGAGAACTCATATTATGCAATTGTTTTCTATAGAAGAAAACTCTTATTATTTCATTGTTTTCAACATACAGATTTTGGGCATACAATTTTTATGAAAGTCCATTCTTTGCAACATTGATTTATGTCTACAATATATTGAAAAATGGATCTTAAGGACATTTTTTTTATTTGTTTATTATAAACAAGTAATTTCTTTTTTATCCTTTTTTTCCCCAGTAAGGCTATCATTATTATTATTTTCTTTCCATGTGCAACAACCAAGAATTTTTTCATCTTAATTTCAGATTGAAGATGACCAATATTTTTATGACTTACCTGAATAATTTAGATACATACTTTTTATTAAATTTTCTTTTAATTAATATTCCATTACAGAAAAGACAAAATAATACATACAATTTAAATATTTTTTATCATGTGTTCCCAATTTGAAGTACTGCAGGGAAAGACAATATAATTACTTATAATCTTGATTTTCTTTCTTAAAGCAAGAAAAGGAAGCTTTTGGGATCCCTGGAAGGATGCTTAATATGGTCATGCTAGTAAATAGTGAGAAAATCCACACAGGATTTTAGCTCATCTTCACATAAATGTCATTAAAAATTTTTTTAAATGAAATGGCATTTTCAAAAAATAATTCTTAGTTCACAGTATTGTAACAGGATCTTTATCCATAGAAGACATTACTAAATTAACATTTGGTAATTTAGATGACAAGTCACAGATGAGCTTTTTCAAATACCCTCTTTCTGTATTGCTATGTTCACAAAGTATCACACTCACATTCCTATGATTTGCATGAAGTAATTCATGATGCGACATTTCTCCTGTTATATAAAGATCAGCATCAACATCTTTCAGTATACTTGAACCTGACCCAGCACAAACAGCTATAGAAAATACTTGAGAATCTGGAATTAAATTAACACTAAATTTATCTTACATTTTAAATAATAGCCTTCAACATATAGAATTTGATTCATAACTAGAAAATAAAACAAAGTAATGAATTAATTTCAAACACACTACAAATGGTTTTAAGAAATAAAATCAAGCACCATTACCTCCTGATTCAATTCTGTGTATTTACTGTGATCCAAAAATTTAGTTCAGAATTTAAAAAAAAAAAAAAAAGAAAAGGATTTTAAAGTTAAAGAACATAAACGAAATAAATATGAGATATACAGAGCAATCCAGCAGACAAATATACTCAGTACTGTCTTACCACAGTTAAAATGATGGGACACAAAATCAATCTTGGAATCAGTATTTTATTGATTTCATAACAGCTTCTCAAACTGTAAAGTGTGATATCCTGAGTGGTTCCTGGCATACCGAGGCAACAGAGATATCCTGCAGTATTACATTTAATAAGGATTGAACAGCTGGATAGGACCACAGCCCATCCAGCTAGTTACAAAAATCTTGAAAACTGGATTTTTACTTTATATGCAGAACAATAGGTATTGTTGCAATACAAGAACAGAATTTTATCTTTTCATTTATTTCAACAAAAGCAGTGTTTGACAATAAGAACAATTTTTTATGTTGCCATTTTTCTGTCTTTAGAGGGCATTCTGCCACAGGAAAGAATCCTCTTTAACATGGAACTTATTTAGGTGTTTGTAGTAGACCACTAAATTATTCAATTAATTGTATATAAATTTAGACTATCCTATTCCCTATCATTCTGTGCTTAATAGGTATGCATTAACTATGCAACAGTGAACTATTTACACTTCACATTTCTTCTATAAATTTTTGGATTATTAAAATATCTAAAATCAAACTGCATGTTACATGCTTCAGTTGCAATACTGAGCTGCAATATATTGGGTTACCTGGAAAATTCTGAGGTTTTTTGATGATAAATACAAATGAAGCAAGATTAAAAACATAAGGAAATTTCATTGAACCACATAAGCACTATTTTCCTCTATGACTTTTTGTCACCTTTACACCAGCTGCAAAATTTCTTTTTGAAAAAGGTCATTAGTTTATTCGTAAAGAAATTACTAAGGTGCTGTTTAACAGTCTCTAAAGAAGTGAACTCCACGTCATTCAGAGAATTCTGAAGTGACTTAAAGAGATGAAAATCTGAGGGGTCAAGATTTGGTGAAAATGGCAGTGACAAAAAAACACCCTCACTGTACTCAATAAATTTACAAATTTATATTTGACATTCATCAAAATGTGGTACCGAGCATCATCATGAAAAAGAAAACATCTAAAAAATTAAGTCGGTTCTGGGTGGTGGTTCACTTTGATTTCTGTTTTTAAAAATACCATCTAAAAACAGCATTTTCCAAATTTATTGTCTAATTAAGTGGCAACAATAGACAGTACGGAATTCTTTTGTAGTCCTATCACATACAAAGCATTACTTTCTTTGGGATACAGCCCCCCTTTCGATATTACAAAAGGAGACTCTTTTGGCTTAAACTATGATCATATTCTTCTAACATTAATATATAGTATCCACTTCTGATCTCCCTCCCCATCTTTAATAAACCACTAAAAAAAAAACTTTATTTCTTTTCAGCAAAAGATCACAACTTTCTTCCAATAGGTCACTGTTTACAGAAGATAGTCATTCACAGTAAGCATTTTCAGTGCTGAAGTTTCTACACTTAAAACTTCTCAAACTACCTTTGAACTGTGTCATTAGCAATAACAGTTTGTCACTAAGCCTATGCCTGTGGGTACCATAGCACCTACCAATGTTTTAGGTGTGCTTGCTGTTGTGCAACTACAACAAAAAAAAATTTTTTTAAGTCAACAAAAAAATTTTATGTAAAATTTATTATACTTAGTAAAGTAATTTTTTATGAAAAGTACAGTCCCAACCAGTTTGTAATTTTATTGTTATTTATTTGTTACTATTATTAAATTTATTAATTTATTTGTTAAAGATTGAAAACATGTCAAACATACACATATTAAAAACATTTTTTAATGCCTCCCTACACTATTTTCTTGTATGGCACTGTTCGTAGATGCAGCCATATGCACAGTGTAATTATTTATTTTTCATTGTGATGTTATCTACGAAGGGGGATCTTCAATTGCTACAAGTTAAATGCTCATATTTTTAATGCACGTGTATCCTACTTTATTTTTGGCATCATTTACTTTGTTATTTTAATTCCAAAATGAGTGATGCAAGTAAAAGACAAAGCACATACAATATTAATACTGACTGGGAAGAATAATACCGTTTCATCAGTTTTAAAGATAAATGTGTTTGTTATGTGGCAGTAACATCACAAAGCTGAAAAAACATAATATTGAATGCCACTATTGGACAATGCAGGCCACTCTTAATGAAATTTATTCACTTAAATCTGAAGTAAGAAGAACATAAATCAGTTAAAATCAAATATGTTTGCCTGATAGTCAGTTTTCATTAAGCATGTGGTAACATGTAAAAATGCCATTATTTCTTTTTAAAAATTTCTCACATGCTCACAAGGAGGGGGGACTTTTCAATATGATACTGAAAATATGACCCATGAAAGCACAAGCAAGACGTGAGGATATCTACAACATATTTACAAAACACACAGAGTTGAAAGCTATGCCTCTACATAAGCTGTCAGTGATAAACAGATGGGGCACTGCAATGGATGGTAATATTAATGGAATTATTACCCTTTCCACGGATGATAAACCCTTTCTATATTTTATGTCTCATAACTGTATCATCCATCAGGAAGCTCTGTGTAGTAAAATATTGCCTTTAGAACACGTTATGAAAGTAGTTACAAAAATAGTACATTTTATTCAAATAGCCCTTTTGCAACACCACCATTTCAACATCCTACTAGAAAATGTCAGAGATCCTGATCTTATTCAGCATACTGAACTGAAGCATGTTGGCTCAGTAAAGGGAAAGTCCTTGCAAGATTCATAAACTTAACTGAAGAAATAAAAAATTATTGTGATGCCCAAATCAAAATTGTGCTGAGCTAATGGACTTTCACTGGTTGGTAAATTTAGATTTTCTCATAGGCATTTCTAAGACACTGAATTATTTAAACTTGGAGCTGTTTGAAAAATAGCTTTAGTGACAGGGTGAGTTAAGTGGTTTTAAGCTAAACTGATTTATGGTTATGTTAAACTCTCATCTGCAGATCTCATTTCCTATAAATAAAATGATAAGTAAAGCTGAAACTGACTTGTTCATATTTGGATCAACTTTCAAAAACAGTTTCAGTAATTTAATATTATTGAGCCACTGGGCCCTTTTTCATCAATCCTTTTGCTTGCTTTGTAACCAAATAGCTGCATAAATTGCAGAGTTTATTCAAACAAAAATGGAAGAACAGGAGCTAGAAATTTTGGATCTTTAAAATGACATTGTCCTAAAATACAATGTGTCAGATGCAATCTTTTGGAATATAGCTGACAGAAAAAAATTTCCATTCTTGAAAAAAGTATCAGAAAAGATAGAATTGTTTTCGGTTTCGTATACTTTTGTGAATCATTGTTTTCAACAATGAGTATCATAAAATCAAAGTACTGATCTTGTTTTCCAGCTCAGCATCTTGATAATTGCTTACCAGCAGAAATATCATATTCTTCTAATAATGAAGCAATAGTCAATGAAATGTAAAACCAAATATTTACGAATAACACTTTATTAAAAATTTTTTTACCAACAAAACTGTGAACTATAGAATTTGTAAACTTATGTCTCTATTTAGTAATTATTTACCTTACATAATAATACAATCAAAAAATTGCATATCTTAAAATTATATTTTTGGAATTTTTTAAGTATTATTTGTTAAATATTTATGAATATTTTTAATTTTATCAAATTATAAATTTACATTGAAAAAATGTGCCCATGGCCTTATTGAGGTTCTAGAATGTGCTCTAAGGGGTAATGAGGTTGGGGATCCCTGCTATAACATTAAAAGTTAACAACATAAACAGTTAAATTTCCCAGTTTCAAAATTGTTCTGCTTCCAAAGCTAAAGTTATTCTGATAAAAATTTCAGTCTTATTCAGAGGTATTTTGCAAATGATATTAAAGAAGGCTCAAGAAATAAAACCTGTAGCAATCTTTTACAAGTACCCAGTAAAGAGTTTTTAAATATTAATGCTTTTATGCTGGCATTACAGCTAATAAATTTCAAACAAAAATGTATTTTCTAATGTATAGTGCATTTAAAAAGAATAGAATATAATTTAAACTTTACCTAGAGAGTGTGAAACTCCTTGAGCAAACCGAATATGGTCCAAACTTAGATAATTCTTTAACAATGCAATACAGTCATGTAAAGGAAGGGGTTTTTGCAATTTACCGATTCTTCCCATCCCACAGGAAGGCAAAGGAAGCTGTAGTAAAAAACAAACAAAAAAAAAAAAAAACTGAAAATGCTTATACAAAGATTCAAAATTTCTATTTTGACACAAAAACTAACAAATCAAATATACATTTAGCAAATTCCATACTCAATCCAGATCACATAGAAAAATAACATTAAATTAATTTGAAAGCTGGTCATATCCTATATTATATACGTTTACTCCCTATATGGACTTAGCTTAATCTTAGGAATATAGACGACGTCCCATCTGAGTTTCTACGATTCCCTTTTTTAGATCCAGAAATTGCTTCCAGAAATAATTTAGTTCAACACTGCAGTTTTACTTTCGACTTTAATTTTTCAACCTCTTCATCTGCTTTTTAAAGAAGCATCTTTACCACCTTTTCTACAATTCGATGGATTTCTCTGAACTGACTCCAACTAATTGAATCAATTTATATGTCCCCAGTTTTTTACTCATATTAGAAATATTTTTACATAGTGTGAATTAAAGCTAATCTTTCACACATTCGAACCACTCTTTTTTTAGGTTTTATATATCGACGATACATGAAAGTATTAATGAATTTTAATAATGTTATGCAAATAATTGTATATCTTTCTTGCAATTTTCATAGCATAGTTTTTTATCTATTTCCCTTTTTGCATTAGTTTTCCTTGTTTATATGCTTTACTGATTTTTAACTTACCAAGTTTTTTATCATTTAATTTCCTTTTGAGAGTTGCGAATGTGGGTAGGGAAGAGATCTGAAACATTAGAGAGACTGTAAAAAATGCACTCCAAATGAAGAAAATATTTAAATTGTTTCGTGCTTTATCTCAAATGTCTCAGAGGAATGAAACCTACATGCAAAACTCAATGATTAACTAGGTACAAGGCTTCAAATCATTTCTTCCCTGTTAAGTTCTGTTTGAAACGTTAAACTCGGGAAATCATTATTTACTTTTAAAATATTTTACTCGGGAGATCACTGTTTACTATCAAATGTTTTGCATTTGTTTCATTCATGACTTACATTAGTCAAATGTTTACTAGTAATACCTTAGAGCAAGACATTTTTCGAGATTCTAAATGATTAGGACCTTCACTAGTAATTTTCTGGAAACGAGCCATCTTAACTACCTCATCTCCTTTAAAATATCTTTTTCACAATATTATATATATATTTAATGGTAAATAGCATGTTTTCAGGTGTTTAAAGGTAAATACATCCATTAGTAGATTGTGATTATTAATTACTCTTTTAAAAGGGTTCCTGTATGAATTGAATAAAATCAAATGGGAACATAAAATTTTTCTATAAATTACTTAGAAAGAAAGAGTGGCAATACATCTCAACTGTGCAGGTTTATCCATTGGGAGTGCACATCTATCTCTGTATTGTCATTCGATATCTACGGCTGGCGTGGAAGCGGGTGGTAAGAGTGGGAGACAACTATAATGTGTGTTACATCGAGAAGCAGGCAGATGAATTAGACTACAGGCAGTACCTTACCAAATACGTAACGCAATTCAAACATTATAAAGAAATAATGGAGTGTAGAATACCGGACAAATAAAACAATAGATTTATTGTATTGGTTGCAGGATAGCAGGGAATAAGGTAAATTATTCTTAGTAATACTAGGAGAGCTACCCGTTGTGAGAATGGGATTTTAAGGTATTCATCTTAAAAGTTTTTTCTATCTTTTTTTTTTTTGACGATATAAATTTAATAAAAGTATTGCTTCCTTTAATCTGGTTACAATAACTCCTTATAAACTACATCTGTAATATAGCCTTTTGAATCCACAGGCAATACGATTTTTAGATTATTGCTACTCCTTACTCTACTTAATGTGACATATAGCTGACCATGTGTGAACAAAGGTTCAAGTAAGTATATACCTACACTTTTGCATAATAATCCTTGTGTTTTATGTAAAGTCATAACGGCTGTTGGTATAATTGGGAACTGTCTTCTCTTAAGACGGAACGGTACTGCCATTTCGCTTGGTGGAAGATTTATTCTAGGAACAGCAACTAAGTTTCCTTTTTTTAAGGCCTATTAGTATCTAACATATCAAGAAGTTTCGATGCATCTCACATATTGTGAGATAAATATATCCAACTTGTATTATTTATGCAGTCCATTCCTCTGATCAGGATTTTTTATTAACATTACAATTGTACCAATCTTTAACATAAGTAAATGTAGAGGCATTCCAGATGGCTGCTTGTTTGCACAAAAGTGAAGACCATTTTTTTAATAAAATCATCGGTAGGCAATTTCTGACTACTTACAACCTTGCTAGAAATAAACAGCTACCATAAACATATCTTTTATATCAAATTATGGTGGCCTTTCCAAAGAAAATTGATTTGCTTGTTTGTATACACCAAAACAAGAGGTTCCCCTCTCTGATAGTATATTACTGTTATTAGCCAATATGAAGATGAGTAGTGGCTGTTCAAGTTTCCCTTAACTGTATATGTCTAACAACTGCATAGTTAAATGGACTGTATGATATATTAAAAAAAAAATCCAACAAAAGAAAGTGAACTGAATAAATGCTCTTGTTTCTACTGGCACAAATTTTACAAAAGAAAATGCACTATAATTTCATGATTCTGTTGTCTATGACATAAAGGAAGGGTTTAACAGGTTACTTAACATTTTACGTGGTTTAACTTGGTGAATATATTTCTGAAAATTAAACAGTGAAGTCTATATGAAAGTTTATCTTCTACCCCTTAATGATAAGAGTTAAATTTATAAGATAATTTTTAAAGAAAAAAAAAAAAACAGATTGTATGTAATAAAGCTTCAAATATAATTTTAAGAAAACTTTTACAGGCTGTTATTATGCAGACTCAACAAAATAGCAATATTTCTCTTATTGCTGACTATATCTACTTTATAACTTTTTGAACAATGTTCTTGTAATGGAAATGGCACATGGTGTTGTGTCTCTCACACACAGGTGGTTATCAAAATAATGGAAATATGTTAGATCAGTGTTTCTCAACCTTTTAACTAACATGTAAATTCTACACAAAAATTGAAAAACCTTATACCACCACTACATTTTACAATGATTATTTTGTAATTTCTCAATAGAAATATTTTAATATACATATATATATATTTTGCCATTTGCACAACCTATTGGCTATTTGTATTAAATATGGCCACATAAAAAATATTAGATTAAACTACTGGTTAGCACTTTAATTATCAAAATTTAAATTATAATACTTTAATTCTAAAATTTAACGTGAAATTTGGGCCTGTTTAAAAGAGATAAATTTCTTTTTGTCTGGTCTTATTTCACTGAGTTTTAACCATAAATCAGGATCCACTTTTGATTTTGTTCTGTATTTATTTTTCAAATAAAGCATGGAAGAAAATCTTTGTTCACACAAATAGGTTGTGCAAAAAGGTAATGAAAATTTAATAGCTTTATTTGAAATGCCTTTAAATTCTTTTTTTCAATTCAGTCAAATGTTAACAAATGTGTTACTTTTTAAATCTTCAGTTAGAGATGGACCACAAGAAATTTCTATCAATTGTTTTCTTCACGAGATAAATTTCAGGTACATGTGAACAAAACTGGTTTCTAATCCAATTTTCTTTTTCATAATCCTCGGGAAAATACATGTTGAAATTATTTATCAATGAAAAACAATCATTTTTAATGTAGGACGCTAATTCTTCTTTTATTTTCAAATTATTTTCAGTTAGAAAACTTTATGTTTGATTTAAAATGATTTTCAGGTTTTTGGGAACTCTTTTGACTACTAAAGCTCCACGATGAATGGAGCAGTGCATAAATTTAGTTTCATGTGTGACTTTCTTTATTTGAGAAATAACACCGAAATGCTTTCCTGTTAAAGCCCGAACCCTGTCACTGCATACGACAATGCACTTATTTTAAGGAATATTACTCTCAGGCATAAAATTGTCAATTACTTTGAAAATTTCATTTCCAGATGATCTATCATGAAGAGATTCACAAAATAAATACTCTTCAGCAATTTGTTTATCATCTTCGAAATGTATGTAAACTAATAATTGGACAAAGTTCGTTATATCAGTACTTTTATCCAACTGCAATGTTAAATATTCACTGTGTTTTATTTTTCGTAAAAGTTTCTTGTTTATAGAATTTGTCCTTTTCTTGCAGGGTTACGATTGAGCTCACAGAAAGCCATGACATAGCTGCCCATACCATGACTGAATAGCCTCCATGCTTGACAGATGGAAGGAGACAATCACTATCATACACTTGTGCAGGTGTCCTCCAAACGTGCACCCGTCCTGTTGTAGGAAAAAGTGTGAAAGATATGATTCATCTGATCATATAACTGTCTTCCACATATCAACTGACCAGGTTTTGTGGTTGTGGTACCACTGTAGATAACATTTGGCATTCCCATGTGTGACAAGTGGCTTGGGAACTGCTGCTATGCTGTAAATATTCTCTTTATGAAGGTGCCTCTTAAATGTAATTCTTGGTAGTGGAGAATCTAGATGCTGACTGAGTTCTGGAATCACTTTCATTGCAATTGTTTTCTTTTTATACATTACAATTCGCTTCAATACCCGTCAATCTCTTTCACTTAGCTTCTATTTCCATCCACTATTTTGCTTTGCTGAGCTTGTCTTGTCACACTATGTGTACACTGTATGACTTTAGACAACGTACCTCTAGAAATGCCTAATAGTTCAGATGTTTTAGTCGCAGTTGCTCCAGCTAGATGGGCTCCTACAATTTGGCCTCTTTGAAACTCTGTAAGGTCTGATAATTTACTCAAAGATCCAAGACGTATACAACTTCACTAAAGTTACCTCATACTACTCAAGATATCTACTACTTATATTAAAAAAAAAGAAACTGGTAGCTAAGATTATGTTTTATTGCTTACGAAATGCATTCTTAAATGTCACTTTTATTCACAAGTGTGTCCATTAGCTTGACAACCACCTGTGTGTGCGAGAGTGAACTTGGCTTTAATGGCAGTGGTACAGTTACAAAATATAAGTTGTGGATATCTGGGTCTGAGAAGTTTTTGTGCAAGCAACAAAAAGCTGTCATGTGTTTGAGAGTATCTTGTTCAAAAGTAAACTAAAAATTTTTAGCTTAGCATTATATATTTGAGTTCTGGTCTTGTTGTTATGTCTATATTACATGGAAGAATGGTTGCCAGAGGCTACTCCAAAGAAAAGTTGGATTTCTATTTTCCACTGCAATTTTGATGGAGAGCACCCCAGCATCTCCCATCCCTTTCCCCTTCCACCAAAGCACACGAGAGGACTTTCAGCTCACTGCATATTTAGCATGCCCTGATGCCATAAAGACACTACACATTTACAAACATTCATGACTACTCTGGGATTCAAACCCAGGCCCTTCGGTGCCGCAATAGACTCCTCTAACAACTATACTGTCTGGGGGGAGAGTTCTGATTTTGTTGGATGACATACGAAATGAAATCCACTGCGTATATTAGGGAGTTTTTTCAGTTTATTGTGCTTAGAAAATGAAGTCTACTGTGTTTAAGTTTGTGATGTTCAAGCTAAAAAAGTTTGCAAGTTTAGGAAAAGCACATCAGGCTTATTCTCAACACGCAGATAAGTAGAGTTTTTTGTTATTGTAGATGCACATAATTTGTAAATGCAACTGTAAATAGGTTAGGTTAGGTTAGATTATTCAATTATGGCAAAGCACATGAGGGCTATCTGCCTAAAGGGAGGGATGCCTTCATGGAAGACTTTCTAAGGGGAACTGGCTCGTATACACATTACACATGGGGAAAACCACAAAAACGTCCATGCAGCCAGCCCATGGGGGATTCGAACCTCGGACCGAACTACCAGTGTTCAGCATCTTTACCGCTCGGCCGCTGGTGAGCCTCAACTGTAAATAGAATTGCATTAAATGTTCAAAAAGTCCATAATGGCATTTTAATTTGCAGTAATTGACTATAGATCAGCCTGTTGCAGTCAGGTGTGTAAAGAAATAACATCTAGCAATAAGAAAATTTTGAGTATTTTATTCACGATATAAAGTGCTCAGCCTGCCTGGATTATATTTACACATACTTAAGAAAGTATTATGTAAGTTGCATTATAATTCATATAGGAGTATAGCTTACATTTTCATTGGTAAGTTATTTGTTTAATCGTCTGCAATATGGAAATACATATCTATATTTGAATTAATTTTGATTTACTACATATGAATATTATGACCTCTTTTTATTCATTTTTTATTTATATTTGTAGAATTGCTGAGTAAATTTTTTGAGGATTTGTCAGGAATCCTAATAAAATTACAGATTTTAAATGGGTCTGCATTTAAAGATAGAAATATTGAATGCTGATATATTAAGGAAAAACGTTCAACAGTGCATAGTGCTTTCACCAAAATGGCTAAGGTTTTAAGAGAAGAACTTAATAAAGACGATGAGGCAGATAAAACTCCATTAAAAGATAAAAAACTGTGAAGTTACAAATAATAATTGTTGAAATCTCATGATTCAGAGATACTCGATTTATTGATTATGAGCAAACTGCTAAAGATATCTTGAAATCAAAGTTATGAAGAATATTCAGACAAATTTAGCATGCTTAGTTGTCATGTAAAAGAGAGAGCAGATAATGCACATGACTATAGTACTAATACAAATTCTAGCATGGATAGTAATATAAATGCTTTTACTGAAAAACATTACAAATTACCAAAACAATTACCCAAATTTGATGAGCAATTATTAAGTTATCTTAAATTTTGGGGTCAATTTAAGAAGATCCATGAGGATAAGGAAGTTGATGATATTGATAAGTGCCATTATTTAGCTCAATCAATGTTACCCTGAATCAATTTCCAATCATCAACCTTGATCAATTTCCTTAAAAGAAAGGTTAGACAAATTATGAGAATTAAAGTGCTACCTATGCTGTCATAAGCCAGAACATTTTGATGGCAGTGTCAACAGTTTATTCAGTGCTGTCTATGGCAGCTACCTCACCCTATAATTTTATATCCCAAGGTACCAGAGAATAAGGCAAAAAACAAAGAGTCACTAAGGCTGCGTTCAGATGGGGGCATAAAGAGCATAGAGGCATAGTCAAAAGGGCATAAAATATGGGAGTTCCGTTCACACCTGCGAGACGGGGTCTAAGCTGTGGCCAATGAGAGAAGCTAAATTTGCGTATGCGTGGATGTGTCTACAGCTTTCCCGCTCTATTGATATCCTGCGTTTGCTCTGCTTGTTGCCGCTTCGTTTTAGCTTCGCTCTGATTGGTCGACGCTTATCCCAAGTCGGCATAAAGTTGAAAAGTTAGAACCTTACGCCAAGAACCCTAAACCAGATTTTGTGACGTAGCACAGACTGGTTGCCTTACAGACAGCACAGACCGGCTTAAACCACTTATGTCCTTTATGCTCCTGTGTGAACGCAGCCTAACAGTACAAAGTACTATGTCCACCCCTCAATGAAAGAAAAAAATCACATTTATGACTTTTAATAGTTGAGGTACACCATGGCAATGTAAACTAGAAGGACAGGTGTCCCTTGGGTTGTGGATCACAGAGATTTTAAGTTTTACAATCTATAGTTGAAGCTTTAAATTTGAAAAGCATTTCCTCTGAGAAGTTAACCCACATGCTATCAGAAGAATAACAACTGAGTCAAAAACTTACAGACAGTATTCTACGACACTTAGTCTGGTTGAAAGAAGAGCAGAGTCCTACTTTTGTGTTTCTGTATCAAGATAACATTTGTAAAAGGTTACACACATTCCTGAAAATCCATTTATTAGAGGAATTAAAAAGGCACAGAATTTGGATTTCAGAAGATGGTGAGGGTCAACCTGAAACAGAAATCCTTATTTGATATCTATGGGCAAATACTTACTGGTAAAGTAATTCAGACTGAGGGTGCTTTGACGGACATAAATATTAAACCGGGATGGATGATGTGAGTGGGTGGGGAAACCAAAAGGATTGATTATCCAAAGTTTCAAAGGCACCCACTCCATGTTAATAACCAGTTTTCTAGCTCAAAACATGAAACCTTCCAATATGTGGAATTTAGAAACTTTCAACATTGCAAGTGAAGTGCAGAACTTCTCTAAAGTCAGAGAAGACCAAGCGGTGAGAGAACAGCTTCTGAGCTCTTTGCAAAACCAAAGGCGTTACATATCGCATGAGTTTACCTTGGGTTCAAAAATTTCCCCTTGACATTCCTTCTAACAAGAATAACGCAGAAAAGAGGAACTGATAAATAGAAAACTGATAAAATGAAATAAATTTGATGAGGATGACATTCAATAAATGGCTGTTTGAACATGTTGCAGAAATTGACCTAGAACTGGAATGGAGTACTGAAGGCCACTATTTACCACATAATCCTATCACCGGATTATCGAACCGGTAATAGGGAATTAGATAGCCTCACTACAAAAAATTAGGTCTGTATTTAATGCATTGAGCACAGTAGACAGTTCGCCCTCACTAAATGATTGCTTGATAAAAGGTCCAAAATTTATGGAAGAAATCCCAGCCATTCTAGTGCAGTTTAGAGAAAAGGCAATCGGCATAACATCCAATATTAGGCAGGCATTTTTTACAGACTGAGATAAAGCACCAAGACAGAAACTATCTAAAATCTCCATAGTGAGTAAACAATGGAATTGAAATATTCTGTAACAAGAGGGTTGTTTTTGAGTTAACTAGTAGTCACATTTGTTGGCACCTGTGATTTCATTTCATCTGTCATACGTTGCACCTAAATTTAAAGCTGCTGCCAAAACAAATTCCCAAATCCTTTTACATTGGCAACTGTGTCGCATTAGTTGATGACACAAAAGAGCAGAAAATTTTTATGAGCTATCCAATTATTGTTATGGCAGAATCAAAAATGGATCTACAAATGTGGACTTTCAGTTTAGATGATGAAAATGAACTAGCAGTTAAAGATAGTGATCCAGTCTCCACAGTTTTAAGCTACCAGTGGAGATAGACGAGATGGTAGCTTTACAATTCTCATCAAAACAAAAATTCTTAAAAGAGACCAAAAAAAAAAAAAAACTATCTATAGTCCATGCGGTTTTTGGCCCACTGGATTTCTTTGTGCCTGCAAAACTAACATTTCAAGAGGCTAGGCAATAAAATTGAACTCGGACATACTACTACCAGATGAACTATAAATTAGATTTATGAGACAATATGAAGGATTATCTAATCTTTCCTGCATTAAATTATCTCATCACATCGGTTATGGAAATAAGGATTCGTGGACCCTGCATGTCCTTTTGCAATGCTGACCATGCTGTTTATGCAACTGTTATTTTCTTACAAAGTGAGCAAGAAGACAAAGTTTACATGAAGCTTGTCATGGCAAAATCATATGCATTGCCCTCAGAGAGAATAACTATTCCCCATATGGAATTGCTTAGCTTGTGCTTTGGCACATGCTTGGCAAAGTATACTGTTGAAACCCTGTCCTTAGTTGACATCCCAGTAGACAGATCCCAGTAATAGCTAGACAGATGCTACTGTGCCCTTCGCCTGGATACAAAAAACTATGGCATATTTGTAAATAACAGAGTAAAAAAGATTCAGAAACTCCTGAAACTGGAATTTTGAAGACACATCCCATAAAAATTTAATCCTGCAGATGTGGCATTTTTGTGGCTGCACTCCTTAACATTTATGGCATTGCAGTTGGTGGGAGGGTCCTGAGTTTCTGAAAATTCCTCTGGAAGAGTGGCCAAACTTTAAATTTACTCCAGACAAAGATTCTGTTATGGTAGAAATTTAAAAAAGGAAGTGCCATCAATTTGAGAATAAAAATAGAAGATTCTGAGTGGTACAAATGTTTTCCACATTTTTCTAAAATAGTTAGAGTATTCTGCTGGATTCTATGCTTTGCTAGCAAACTCCTAAAAAAAACCTCCTATGCTTCTGATACCCCAGCAATCAAGGAAAAACTTAATGCTGAAAGATTTCTACAGAGTTCAGGGCAAAGGAAGTATTTTTGAGAGTAAGAAGATTCCTTTCACAGACTTACGGTAGTGTGAGACAATGACCTCAGCGTCAAAATTAAGATCACTGAACATGAGAATTTTACTTCTACTATCCTCTCTTGCTTCCATCCAAGCACTATCTGAGTGAATGCCTCATAAGCCAGTATCATAAAAAGAAGTGTAGTGTTGGCGTGCAGATACTGGAAGCCAGATTATGAGAGTGATACCGGATCATTTCATCCAAGCAAGAACTTGCATAAGACAATGTGTAATCCACAGGAGATTCACCATCAATGCTTTATCCACACCTCTAATACAGCTACCCCTTGATAGAGGAAGGGATTCAGCAGTCTTCGAAATAACTGGAGTCTATCACTCAGGCCCTTTGCTTCCGTGACCAAAGAAACTTAAAAGCTTTTTGTTTATTCATGACCATATCTGGGTTCAGTTTATTCTTTGTTAACCTTGTTTTAGCATGTTACATCATGTACACTGTATTTTCATTCAACTTTAACCAAGTTTTTTTTTTCATGCTTTTCTAACTAAAGTACTAGTGTTGTTTTTGTACCTCATTCTTAATGTTAGACAGTTTTGTGTAATTTCTGATTTTGAGAAAATCAAGGGGAAGAATGCTGTGTTTCTCATGTACTTGTGACAGTGAGCCTGGCTGCAATGGCAATGGCAACCATGATTACAGAATATAAGCTGTGGGCATCTATGTTCAAGCAGTTTTTGCACGATCCTGAAAAAGCTGACATGTTAAAGAGTATCTCATTCAAAAGTTAATTTTAAATTGAGATTTTTTTTCATTTGTTGTACATTACTTATTATTATAAATTTTTGTTTTTTTAATTTTTCTTTAATGACTTGAATATTATCTTAATGAATGAAAGCTTATGAAAACAGAGACTAAAATGTTTAATTATAAAAATTTTGTTCAATTTTGATAGTTTCCACAGTTAAAAATCTGAAAGAATTTAGAAATTTAATTTTTAATTTTACTGCAGCTACTACCTTTCAAATAACTTAATGATTTTCTATGATCACAGCTATAAAATGTATGATTAAAATTAATAACATCGTGGTTAAAAATGTAAATGTTTACAAAAGGAAGAAAAAGATGGAAAAAAGACCATAACCTATATTTAAAAAAGTACGAAATACTAATAAACAGATAATATCCCATACAACGTAGAGACATTAGGTTATTTTGGAAACAGGAGGGATGAAAAACGAGCAATGCCTTCACCGGAACTCGAGCCACGTGCCAAGCGCGCTTACCACTAGACCATGAAAGCATGCCAAGAAGGTGAGAGAAATATCTTAATATCCCCCTTTTAAAGGGCAATTAGTGATTATGGGACCGAATCGCCAAATCCTGGTGGTGGAGAATCATCATCCACCACTTTTTTTAGTTCGAGTGCCACTGTAGAGTCATTAGGTATTTTTTGAAAGCAGGAGAGATGAAAAATGAGCAATGCCTTTGCCTGGACTCGAAACACGGACTTCTCGAATACGCGCCAAGCGTGCTGACCACTACAACATGAAGGCATGCCAAGAAGGCAGGAGAAATACCTTATAACACAATAATAAGTTTCCAGTTTCAAGAGATTAATAAAATAGAAATAAACCCATTAACTGAAAAATTTGTATTTCTTACTTTACAAGGTGGTGGTTGCTACAGGGTTCGTACACATTTCTGCACATGGAAATTAAGTACTTTTAAGGAATTTTAAGGACCATTAATGTAAAACATTAAGGACCTATAACGAAATGGAAACTGAATAAATTCAATTAAAAATATTATCTATGCTTGAACTTCACTTTTGCAATATTATCCTAAAAATAAAATAGATCCGTAAGTATCATGCATTATTTTTAAACATAATTATTAATAAGTTTGAGAATAAAATAAACTTACGAAATTTATTAAGTAGCATTAAATATTTAACCTTTATAATAGTTGCACATATTTGAAATAAGATAAGCAACATTTTACTTACGTTTTACTAACCGTTTGCTTTATGATTTTTTTTTAATGTCTCATTTTGTCACATACTTGCTCAGTCTAGAGGTTCAAATAGCAGGTAGATTTTATGTCAAGCGACATAGGTTAAAATAAGAAGTAAAATCATAATCAACATGATTCATAACAAAACACTGGCTGTTGTCACCACTGCTGCTTGCCTAGAGAGAAACCTGCTGATCAGAACAAACCTGAAAGGCATGTTCTAGGCATGGTTGGCAAGTTTTGAAAAATAGTTGGGCTCTGTCTGATGCCATTAGCGTTGTAGCTTTGTGTAGAGTTCCAGAGATTACCCAATTAATATACTTTAAGGTTCCAATAAGCCACTAAAGCACCAGAGTGATAAGTTGCTTTGTATTATTTCAAGTCTTATCAGATGAGAAGAATAAGTTTTACTTGAATTTTACATTTTTGTGTTTTATCTTGTAACTACGATAAGGATTAATGTGCATTAGGCAATTTTTAAGGGTAAGCAGTTAATTATGAATAATTTAATTAAATTAGCTAGTTAGATAACCTTAGTCATTATAGATTTACATGGTCACTATAACATTCTATTTATATTTTTAACAATATTTGTTAAAAAAGATGACAATCTTTGTTAAAAAAGCCCTATTACAATCATAATCTAATAAAATTTCAGAGTTTATAATACATGTAATTGATGACATTGATTCTTAAATGATTATTAGGATAATTACACAACAACACTCAACAAAATATTTATGCATTTTTTTAATTTGAAGCCTTCTCAGACATTTTGGCTAATTTATATTGATTTCCTTCTCTTTAAGCCTCTTTTCTAACAATTAGAAATTTGTCTTAATATGCAAACCAGTGTTCTCACTAACTTCTGCCAGCTTTATCTCCTAACTTCTCAACCTCTCTACAATGTACCTATGAGAATCTGATCTATTTGATCTGGCAAAAGTTAAATAGTATAAAATCCCCACACAGACGTGAAGCAAATTATTGCTAAGTCTGAAAGTAACTACAAAGTCAGACAAAGGTTTATATTAGTCTCTTATTTAAAAAGAACTTAGAACATAAATGCATGTTCTTATGCTAACAAAATCAATTACAGCTCATGCAATTAAAAAAGATTAAGAGTCAAATTCAAATTAAGAATGTGGACTAATGGACTAAACAATTTAATTTTATTTTAAGCTGGCTCAGTAACTCTATGTCTAAGTGATTTGGATTCTGGTGAGGAAATAGAAATGAGAAATTCTAGTAAAGGCTGAAATTATAAACAATTGGGTAATTTGCATTATAATAACTGTACATATCTTTGAAGAATAATTTTTTTTCTACATGTATTCAGTTTCTTTCTTCAAAATGTTTCCTTTTCCTTTTAGAACTTTTTGATTTAAAGATTTCTGTTATTCTAAAAACACTAAATGCATTTAGAATGTATAGAAAAAGCTCCTAATTTTATTTCTGTAGTCTTATGAACATTCATAAGAGATATGAAATATATATCGTAAGGGCCGGTTATAGAGCTGGTGTGACAGAATTTAAAATTTAGTGACACACCGAGCAACAAAATCTACAAATGACAAAACTTTTAGAATTTAGAGCAGGCACTAAAAGCAAAATTTAGAAAGGGACTAGGCAGCAGAATTTAGGATCCACATGAAATTGCATCAGTTGGGAAAATGCCTAGCACCAGCCCTGTGTATGATGCATTACGACATATTAGATGAATCTTTTTAAATTGTCAGTTTTCAATTTCTTTATTAATGAAAAAAATTCCTTTCTATAATGCCTGGCCATGCGATAAGATTAGAAACATTTTTAATATTTTCCATGCTTATGTCTAGTGAAAAATATGCAAAATAAAGGGAAGATAAAAATGTTGAGAAAAAAATTCTAGTATCAGAACTAAAACATTCAGATATTATATTTTCACTGTTTTCTTTCCGACGTTCTCCAAAAAGTAAGAAATTCATCGCAAACTCTCTGTAAAATAAATTTATTACATGTTAATAATCCTAAAGAAAAATTACCCCTACAAATTCTATAAAAGAAAAAAGCCAAAAATATTAAAAAAAAAAAATCAGAGGGGAAAAGCATAAAATTAGTTTTATATAGAAAACTGATGCATATTCTGAGACAATAACATGGGTAAAACTCTTACCATGAAAAAATTAAAAAGAAGATATTTTTAATTAATTGCATCGCTATTTTGCTTTTGCTAATATTTGTATGAAAACTAAATAGAGATAGGCAACTCTAATGATATATACAACTTTATGAAAAGAATGGTTTATCAAATTTAACTTATATAAACTTGCCTTTATTTAATTTCATTAAATATGAATAAACTTAGCCTGTTTGAAATCAGAAAACTGTGATGAGAAATTCAAAGCTTAGTTTGCTAAATACTCTGGATAACAACAAATGTTAGTATAAAATTTGCACATGTACTCTGACCTAAATTAGTCAAACAGGAAAACTCAACGACTTCTGAAAAGTGTAAAAATGCTTCTAAACAAACATCAATTCAAGAAATTTTTATTAAAATAGTTCAGTGAAAGAAGTTTACAGTAAGGCTATGCTTAAATATCGTCAAACATGGCTCATTCTGCAGTACTTAACAATTACATTTCAACAGTATGTCAAGGAATTTTCAAGGACAACAAATCTGCTTAGAGTCTTAAGATAAAAAAAGTAATGAAATGATAAAAACTATGCTGACTCCTCATTTTAAAGATAAATTATACGATATTTTTAATAATACGTTCTATATTTTAATTATTGGTGATAGTAATAATGTTTTATGTGCTGTGTATTAGATATTGTTACAAAATGTAAACGCCCGGTAATATAGCTTCACCGCAAAGCAGGCTTAGGGTTGCCACATTTGGCGAGAAATTGCCCATTTGGCAACAAAATTGGCAATAAGCCATAGACAGATGGAGCACCTTCTGAAACGAATTCTTACTGGTTTAGCACAGAATGTTTTCGAACACAAGCCAAAAGCTATATAAACCCTGCTGGTACGTGGACAGTCAGTGCGGAGTCTATAGAATTGATAGTCAGTCAGTGAGCAAGTATTTCATAGTCTAATGCTGAGTTGGTCGTCGAGTGCATTGAGAGAATCTCTAGAGCATCGCGAGTTAGTGCATCGTCGAGTTTTATCTTAGAGTGTGTTGAGCTCCAAGAATGATAAGCAGAGTTTGGAGCTGTACTCCGTTGCCTTGCCATGAAGCTGTCTCCAACGTTATAGCCTGATGGCTGTGTCACTGATTGTCTCAGCATGTTTATAGTAGTTCTTCGACAACTGTAAGCATGATTTTGGAGCTGTCTTGAAAAATACTGGCCAATAAAGTGTGTCTTGATACTTCATCAAGTGTCGTCGTTAATCATTCCAAATCAACAAACCCTTTAACATACGTATGAAGAAGAAAAAAAGTAACAATATTGATACCATGTTAAAAATTAATTATACAGTAAAATAAATAAGAGAAATGAATCATTCAAAATTCCACAAATAAACGATAAGAATTCATAAAAAAATTACCATTCAAAACTGTAATAATACAAATTTTGTAAGAATGTGATGAACTTAAAACATCAACCTGATGTAATTTACTCAAATAATAACATCACAAACCAATTCAGTTTTATGTATAACAACAAAAAAGATCATTTATTTAATTTTTTTACTAACATTAATAAATAGAATAACGTGAATCTTGAGTTTCAGAGATAAAAACAAGGACTCAAAAAATTCTTTGGCTTAATATTTTTAATAAAATTCAACTTCTTAGTCCAAGAAAAAAGTTCAATAGCTTTGCTAGATGATCATTAGTGTTCTTATTCCTGTCAGAGTTATCAAACACAAAAAGTTCAATAGCTTTGCTAGATGTTCATTTGTATTCTTATTCCTGTCAGAGTTAGCAAACTGAAAATGAACAGCAAAACAAAAATCATTCAAAGGAAAACGTGGAAAAGACAGGGATGTTTTAAAAAGTGATATTTCCACCTTTCCCATTAGAAAAGATGTATCAGCATAAATGGCCATCCTTCAACAGGTATTGAAACAATCCAATAAATTATTAGTGTGGGTATCGTGCTTCAACAAGACACATAGGTGATCGGACGTGGACTGATCTAAAGTGACCAGACATAGGTGATCAGCTGTATCATTTACCTGTGCTGTTAATAATTCGGAAGGTTCTAAGGTTAGATGGTATTTTGACATATCATTTCTAAGACGTCTTGAATGTTTTAAATGTTAGAATTTTCTGTTAAGGTGTGTAAAACATTAGTTGTGTAAGAACTGAAACATTTTGCTGTTGAACGCGTAAAAGGAAAAGGCTAGAAATCCCCAGTATCTTACATTTACAACTGTTATCATATCAATGTTATGTGTATGTAGATATCTTGTAACTTAATTTATTTTGGAATGCATACTTTTTAATATATATTATCATAAGCATTTGAGTTTTACACAATTGATTGCAAAGCATTTAAAAGTTAATATTATCTCTAGTATCATAAGTCCTTAATTAGACAAATTATTTTTGAACACATAATGTGCATATTACACTGTAAATTGTGTTGCATGTGTGTTTAGATCCGTTGAATACGGTGTGAAAAAATTAAGGGTTCAGTTTTACTTCTCCTATTTGAAACTGATATTTGTTAAAAGAATTTTATATCTATATATAGAGAGGGAGCTAGAATTGTTAGATTGTTATCATAATTTGGACTTATATCATGGCATTCTTAGCAAAAGTTAGAAAAGACGATCTTTTAACCTTGACTGAAGAGTTAAAGTAAAAGGTCGGACCTGAGATTAGGATATTGTCTCTAATACACCTGATTATGAAAAATGAAGCCTATGAGGTGGAACTTATGAAAAATCTGTAGGTAAATATCCCTTCAATGAGGCACGACAGAATTAGAAGTGCAGAGAAGGAGAGGCAAGATAGAATTAAAAGAGTTTTTATGCCATAGGTTTTTTTGTTTAGATGATGCTTTAGGTAAGTCACGCCTCTTGACTGTTTAGAGCTGCATCAAGCGTAGTTTTTGTATGCATGGCTGTACTGAAATTATGTTTTACTATATTTACTCAAGAAATCTTATTAAGTTTTAAAATAAATAATTTAAAAGACCGCTGGTCTGTTTATTCATTCGTCATGGATGATCTAACATTACAGCATATTCATTTTGCATCGCAATTGACGACAACATTCGAATACCACTGACAGGTTAGGGCAGTGGTCGGCAAACTGTGGCTCTTTGAGTGTGGATCTTCCACAAAATAGCACATGCAGGTGCATGCACGTAAAAGCAAGAAAATCCTGAAAATAAAATACAAAAGCCATCAAATTTTACACAAGCATGAGAACAACTGAAAACATATCCATCAATGTTATTCCTAGGAAATTTTGTTTGTACTGATTTTGGCGTTTTGATTGTACTGATAATACATCAAATTGGGCTGTCATAGTAATTGTCTTATGCCAAATTTTAAATAATAAAATGCTTTGATTAATATACCATTCAATGGCAATTTTAACTTGAATGAGAAACCAAATAAGGTAAAAATGAAATTTACTTTCAAAATATCAGGATTTTTAGCTTCTAGACGTTTCAAATTTGAATTTTTTTCCAGTGCCTGAAACAAAAATTTTCCTAGCAATTGGATTTATGTAGCATAAAATATATAGACAATGATTGGGTTGCATATAATATGAAAAAACTTCAAATTAAAAATGTCTAAAAGTTGCCATTATACTGATTCTTGTAAGACTTTTAATAATGTATTGATGAATGGGATGTGTTCGATTGTGTCCCTTCCTCGATGCAATGCACTCATTTTATGACTGGGATTCAGACGTATTTTATTGTAAGATCATTTCTTCTATGAGACAATGTTATTTAAAACTGGTAACTGAATTATTATAAAATGTAAGAAAATAATTTTTTATAAAGAATATCCCACAAACATTACTCTTGCTATGTAGGTTGATGACATGGCAATTTTACACAAAATGCATCTCATGGACCCAGTGAGAAAGAAATCAACACCTCCCCCTGAAGTGGATTTAAGCCATCTAACGCCCTAAGAACAGGACAAGTTTCAGGAGTTGGTAAGTCATTTTGCTGATTTATTTGATGATGTTCCTGGATTCACACAGATCGTAGCACACGAAATTAAACTAATAAATGAGGAACCGATAAGGCAGCGTCCTTACAAGTACGATAAAGTTAAAGAAGAAATAATAAAATACCATATTGATGAAATGTTAATAAATAAAATAATAACTCCTATTTCGAGTGCATATGCGAGTCCTGTAATACTATGTAAAAAAAATAATGATTTTCCGTTAACTGATCCATTAAGGTACAGGTTCGCTATTGACTATAGAAAGCTTAATAGTATAACGAAATATCCAACTTCTCCACTTCCGGTTGTCAGGACTGAGTTGTCTGTGCATGTGCTTGGCAAACATCTTAAAGTAACTCCTTAAAGTCCTTAAGTCCTGATCTGGAACAGGGAGCTGAAATCAGCTATGTTCTGGTGTAGATACTGTGCTGAACAATAACTGCACTTGAAAGGGATTTAAAATCCTCTTTTATTAAAGCAATATTATTTACAATTCACTTCCCAACTCGGGAGGAATACAGAAAGTAAAAAGACCACACTTGGGCCTAAATTAAGAATCAGATAAATTTAAACTAAAACTAAATAGAAATTTTGATTAATCTTTGCTCACAGAGCTAATCGCGGAGTTGGCCTCTAACTAAATGTGCGTAGCAAGAATTACTAATATTAGCGCACTTGGATTTATTTCAATAAGCAATCACGTAGCAAGCACTATGGCTTATAATTTAGCTGCTAGCTGGTCAGGCGAACGTCGAACAGAATGACCGTGATCTAAGACTAAAAGCTCTCTCACACTGAGAGGTTCCTACCACTGGTTTAAATAGTACTTGGCTCTACTTCAAATTAGCATAAGCTGAAAACGCGTGCTTCTTCTGACGCGAAGTTGCAACTGAGAAGAGATAGAAAGATTTAAATTAAAATAAAACTTTGTTAGTTTAACTAAAACCTTACACGGTAATTGATGAAATTCTTAGAAGGATCAAATCCACAAAATACATAACCACGCTAGATTTGACATCAGGATATTTTCAGATAAGCATAAAGCCGGAAGATGTTCACAAAACAGCATTCATAACAAAATACGGTACATATGGTTTTTTCGTATGCCTTTTGAATTGTCAGAAGCCCCGGCCACGTTTCAGAGGTGCATGGACAAAATTTTAATGCCTGTAATAGGAAAAAGTACATTTACTTATCTTGACGATATAATTGTTACTTCAGAGTCGCTGGAAGAACATATTAAAGACCTTCGAGAAGTCTTTACTCTTTTGAAAGATGCAGGACTTAAAGTGAACATTAAAAAATGTAAATTCGCAGCAAAGGAACTCAAATATTTAGTGGTACAAAATTTCTCAAAGGGGGATTGAAACAGATAAGTCTAAAGCTATAGCAGTAAAAAATTATCCAATTCCGAATAGAGCCAAAAAGTTAGCGACTTTCTTGGGTATGTGCTCATATTATAGAATTTTTATTAAAAATTTTGCAGAAATTGCTGAACCATTATTAAAGTTGAGAAGGAAAAGAGTTCATTTTGCGTGGTCTTCAGAAGCAAACGCCGCGTTTGAGAAGTTAAAAGAATCTTTAATTAATGCACTAGTTCTAAAGTTCCCGGAGAAAGACACGAGTCTAGAAATTTATGCAGACGCATCAAATTATGCAATTGGGGCAGTATTAATACAGGATAGAAAAGCGATTGCCTTTTTAAGTCGTACACTGAATGATACGCAAAGAAATTATTCGGGAACAGAGCGTGAAACTTTAGCAGTTCTCTCAGCTGTTCAAAAATTTTGTGTATATTTTGGGAGTTCTGCTGTAACAGTATATTCAGATCACGCAGCAGTTACCAGATTATTTTCAGGAAAGAATCTTTCACCACGCTTAATTCGGTGGACTTTAAAACTACAGGAATTTAATCTCATTATCAAACACACACCGGGAAAAGAGAATGTAGGGGCAGATGCCTTATCCAGAATAAAATTAGAGAGAGGCGAGAAAATAAAAATTGCGATGCTTCATGCAAAGGTCATTGACGCTCGAGAGACTGTAATAGAAGAAATTGCCAGGGATCCCGAATTCGGAAATATTTATAATTATTTAAAAGACCCAGATAACTTCCAGCATATAGACATTAATGCCATAAGAAGCAGAGCACAGAACTATGAAATCCTTGATGGTCTGTTATTTTATACCAAAGTTACGAATCAAAATAGTGAATACAGACCAGTCATCCCGGCCAAATTAATTTTAAGTATCTTGCAAGAGCTCCACGACTCGCCTGTCTCGGGCCATTTCGGAATAAGAAAAACTATACAACGCGTACGCGAGGTGGTATATTTTCCGCAATTACAAAAGATAGTTAAAAATTACTGCCAGACTTGTCACACGTGTCAGATAAATAATGACGTAAATTTCCCCCTGGTCGGGTTATTAACTAGTATTAAGTCTAGGTTCCCCAAAGAAGTAATTGGTATTGACCTCTTAGGCCCCTACCCACGGAGTCATGTAAATAACTCACGATTTTTATTAGTCATTGTGGATCATTTCAGTAAATGGGTTGAGTTGATAACACTTAAGCGGGCTTCAGGAAAAGTCGTTGCAGATTCGTTTTTGAACAAATATATTTTAAGATACGGATGTTCAGCAAGGGTAATTAGCGATAATGGTCCCCAGTTTGTAAGCAGTACATTTAAAATGATGTGTGACAAGTTGGGCATTAAGCATATGAAAATGGTACCCTACCGCCCACAATCAAATATAGTGGAATGGGTAAATAAGAATATTATAAAATTGATTCGAAAGTATGTGCAAAAGCACCACTCTAACTGGGATGACTGAGTTGAAGAATTTGCATTCGCTCTCAGAACGGCTAAGCACGAGACTACGAAGAAATCCCCTGCCAAATTGTTTTTGGGCAGGAAGATAATGACCCCCTTAGACAAATTATTTTATGTGAAAGATAGAGTGCCGGAATTTTAAATTGGTGAAATAGAGGAGATGATAAAAGAGGCAGAAAAGTGCTCCCGGGAAGCGCAAAAGAAACAGAAGCAATAATATGACCAAAAACGGCGGATCGTAGACTATAAAGTGGGGGAGGAGGTGGTGAACCAGAAACATGCATTTTCATGCGCAGCACGGGATTCGGTCGCAAAATTTTGCCCAAGATGGCATGGGCCTTTTGAAATCACCAGAATAATTTAATGCCGTGCATATTCAAAGAATGAGAAGGGAGAAGAGACTGTGGCAAATTTCGACCAAATAAAACATTATTATCGAAGAGCTAATAATAATATCTTGAAAGACTTTTTACAGGGTCCAGCCTCACAGAATTTTTCTAAAATTCAAGAACCCCAACCAGGTTTCTCAACAACAAAAGAACCCAGTTTGAAAAGGAGGTTACCAGAAGAGAGGAAGCCACAGCCAAAGAAAAGACCACCCCAGAAAGAAAACGGAAAAACGCTAAGCAACAGTCTCAGCGACCAAAGCGTTTGAGGAAGGAACCTCCAAATGAAAACACTATGAAAGCTCCACCACTACGGAGGGAACAGAACATCGAGAAGCGAGCCGCCGAAGGTGCCAACCCACAACGAAGGAGCCTACGAGTGCAGGAGAAGGAACGAGTCAGTCTGGAGAGGGAGCAGGGACTTCAGCACAAACGGAAAGCGCCACCCACCATTCGTCCCAACAAGGTGTTTCTGGAGGAAAGAAGATCGACCAAACGAAAGGCGGCCCCAGAGTTTCAATCTAGGAGTAATAGACAACGAGTCGCCCAAACTACAGTATATCCAACCTTTCAGGAATGGACAAAAAAACGCCTAAAAGACTGGCAGAAAGATAAGTAGATTCTTTATTTTCTTTTTAAATTCACACAGTTATGTTTCTGATTTAAGTGCAAGTTGCAGATTTAAAAGGGAAGTTACCCGAGTCAAAAGCCGGTTGCCGAAAGCGTAAAGGACACGCTTGAAGGAACAACTTAATTATGCAGCGGAAGAAATTCGAGAGTTCAGTTGAAAAACTGTGAGACTTCGTGAAATGTTCTTTGTAATCCAGAACATGGGATTCATCGATTTTAGTCAAAAGACTCTCTGTAAATAGGAAATTGAATTGTGTTAATTAAAAGCAACTAGTACGTAAGTTGTATAGCAAAACTGTTGTATTATATTTTTCTATGTATAAATAATGAATGCATTTAATGTAAAACTGTTTTCTATGTAATGCATGATTTGTTGTAAGCCTTAAGCACTGGTTTTGTTTATATCGAATATTTTGGAAAAGCGTAAAGGATACGCAAGTTAAAATTAAAATGTAATGTAAAAGCGTAAAGCGCGCTAAATTAGAAAGTGAATATATAAGTGTTATTTAACGCAATGAGCATTTAAAGAAAATTTGAATTGAAGATTGAAAGAATGAATTATATGTATGAAATGCAATTGAAATGTTTGAATGTTGTACGTAGTGTTCTCTGGTTTCACACAAAAGTTTAAAGTTCATTTTATGTAGAACCTCAGGGCATTTCAGATTTGTTTTAGGGGAGGTCCGAGGTCTTGAAAGTCGAAGAATTAACCCCAATAGAATTGAAGTCAGGTGGTAGTTGTGAACACTTGACAAAGTAAAACTGTGTGTTTTTCACAAACACCACATTTGGCCACAGAACAAGGGAGAAGTTTTAAAAGTGAATGAGTGTGAAATGAATGCCTTTGTGAAAAGCGCTAATAAAAATTAAAGAACGCGAATACCTAAAGCGTGAATAAAAGTCATTACGAAAATCATCAGAGGAAGGAAATGTTGTACTTTTCAGGTGAAATGTACTTATAATATGCATTTAGTAAGACTTATTTTCTTCCAGATTGGAAGGAACCAGACTAATGTCAGTCAAGCCAAATTCCTGATGGATCTTTTTGATGTGAAGAAGAAAAAGGATGTAAAGATTATTCTATGTTAAAATATCTAAGACACAAACAGAGATTTAAACTAAATTTAAAACTTACAATTGTAAAGGACGGTGAATAGGAAGGAAAATTTAGATTTAGAATTTAGCATCTTCTCTAAAAGCCGATTTTAGGCTAGTTAGTTTCAGACTACTAAATTCTGGGAGCAACTATATAGCATTCATTATTTTAACTAATTAAGTTAATTTTGAGTTTGAACTTTCCTATCGATATCTCAAATTTTCAGTTGCTGCCCGAATTTAGCGCGAGCGAGATAATTATGCAAATCGCATATATCTGTTAGCAGTTTAAAAAGCAGGAGTTAACGAGGAGAAAAGAACAGGACCAGAGGAGAGAGGAAAAAGAAGGTTCAACTCTCGAGTTGGTAGGTTGTGTTTTTTGGAGCTCTGATATTTTTCTGCGAAATCTACGTTGATCGTGCCTTTTTCGTTGCATTTGAGCTACGAATTTGATCGCCACAATTCTCCTGTAAGTATTTGAATTTGTTAACACACTTTATTTCATATTATTTTAGTTCAGCCCAAGTAGTGGCTTACTCTCAAGTTGGAGAGTTGTAATTATTTGAATTAAATGGTCCTTTAAACCCTCCTTCTGACTTTGTAGTTCTTCAACACTAAAGGACATAGCCTAGATTTGCTCACTGTCCTCCACATAGGGTTTCACAGCGTATGTTTAGCGAGAAGATTAAGAGATTGAAGGTGAAACCTTATATTGGCGCCCGAACAGAAAAAATAATGGAAGGAAGTTTGAATATGCCAAGTACATCGTCACAAAATACAGCTGCAATGCCTGATGGATTTGGATTCATAGTGGAGACCATCAGAGCAGCCATGAAGCCGGCAGTCGTTTTTGATGCCAAAGGGCCTGTGAACACATTTTTGGAAAAATTAGAAGCACATTTTTTGCTGTATCCAGTTCTGGAATATCAGAAGGTTATATTAGCTATAGGAGCACTGAGGGGCCAAGCTACAGGAGCACTGAGGAGAAGATTAAGAGATTGAAGGTGAAACCTTATAAGTTGAAATGGAGAATGAGTGTGCAGATCTGCTGTTGCATAACAAAGGATGCTGGTTGTCAAGAGGAAACATTTTGCCTCCTTATTAACAGAAATTAAAGCATTTCTCCTTGAAAAGAACTATCCAGAACTAATGAACAATCAGTGGATCCAAAATTCTTTTTTCATGGTAGATGTTACATCTCATCTAAATCAGCTTAACCAAAAACTACAGGGGAAAGGAAACACAGCATTTTTGATCATGTGAAAAGAAATTCTCTCTGTTTGCTCAAGATTTTAAAAGAGAAACTTTGATTCACTTTCCAAGCCTGCTGAAATATCGCCCAGAATATAATTTTGATATTGACATTTGCTATTTCAAAACAACAGTTTTAAATATGAGAGAAAATTTTCTCAGCAGGTTTCAGGAATTCAGAAACAGAAAAGTGATGTTAGCCTTTATTAAAAAAAACCTCTTAATACTAGTGTAACAGAATTAAATTTGACACTAGCAACTTTGAAATCCAGTTGCTGGATTTACAAAACAAAGAAATATGGAGCTCAAAATTTGAACATCTTAGCACTGATATGGAAGCACTACCATGTGTTCCATAAAGTATCATGTGTTCAAAACCAAAGTATTAAGAATAACTCATTCCGTCGAAATAAACACAAAAGCAAACGAGATGTCATTTCATCCATGCCACAGAAGTGCATGTTATGTTTGTGGGGAAAACGGCGAAAATTTTCATTTCACTAGGGATTGCATAAAATGCAAACAAAGCGAATCAAATAAGGAAACGGAAGGAAAAAACAAAACAAGTGTTAATGATGTCAGTTTTATTCATGATTTGCAATATGCTGATATTTTAGTAGAAAATAAAAAGTAAAAGCACTTATTAATTCAGGTGCTCAAGTTCCGGTCATAAATTCATCATTAATTGCAATAAAAACACTGCTGGATGGTAAAATAATACTTAGCTCTTGTTTTAAATGAAGAGGCACATATCGCTAGTGTAGGATTATCTCTGAATCACAGTTCCCCAAGGTTAGAAATTATCATTGCAGCCATAAATAAATTACCTGTTCCTTCAATTTTAATGCCAAACATTTATTCCCAACTTCTAAAAGTCAGTGAAAAAAAAATAAATAAAACACCATTTCCTAACGCTGAAAATGATTTTCAAAGTGAACCATCTTTACAAGAATGTTCTTTTATGAAATTTTGCAAATGTGTTTAGTGAATGTGACGTAGATTTTTTACATATTAATGATATGAATATTCACAAGGATTTATCATGATTGATTAATAATTATAAACCAAAGAAAACCCAAATTTAAAAATAATAATCGTGTTAAAAGATGATATTCCGGTATCACAACTGTCTTGGAGATTACCGTTTGCTGAACAAAAAATTGTTGATAAAAAGATAGACAAATGGTTAAACCACCTTGTTCTGAATATGCGTCCCAATTCTGTTATGTAAAAAATACAATGAAATACATGGATTTTACATTGACTTCAGGCAATTAAATAAAAGGTTGTGAAAGAATGGCCCGGTAGAGGAAGTACTTGATTATTTGGGAAAGTTTTTTCAACTTTAGATTTGAAAAGTAGGTTTTTTCATGTTCCAGTCAATGAAAAATGTACCAAATATTTAGCATTCATTTGTAATACAGGTTTATTTGAATTTTTAAGAGCTCCATTTGGTTTAACAAGTGCTAGTATATTTTTACGATTTATCTATAATGTTATTCAGGGAATTAATAAGGGATAATATAATTTACATGGATGATTTTTTCATACCTTCCCATAATGAAACAGAAGGTTTAGAAAAACTTAAATGAGTTTTAAAAGTACCTTCAAAATATTCACTAGAAATTAATTTTAAAAAATGTCAATTCCTAAAAAGAAAAATCGAATTTCCTGGTTATTTAACTAAAGAAGGCACAATTCGTCCATCCCCAAATAAGACGATTGCAGTTCAAAATTTTCCTCAACCCAAGAATGTCAAGCAAATGCTTCCTAGGTCTCACAGGATATTTTAAAAAATTTGCACCTGGTTATTCCAAAATAGAAAAACTATTGGGCGATATGCTTCATGATGGTGTACAGTTTGAATTTGAGACAATGCAGAAATAGGCATTTGACCACCTTAAAGAATTTTTGAGCCAAAGTCCTGTACTTCACATTTTTCACCAGTGAAAACCTTTCGAGTTACATATGGATGCTAGTAGTCATGGTTTCGGTGCAGTATTGCTTCGCTACTCAGATGATGGACAGCTGCATCCAATCCATTCATTACATGAGTAAGAAAACATCAACCCAACACAAAAAGTGTCAAGTTACGAACGCAATGTTATCTTTTAGGAAGAAAATCAAAATAGTCACCAACTGCCATGCATTTCAGAAAACAATGCAGAAAAATGATCTGACAGCAACGATAGCTACAAGAGCACTACTACTCGAAGAGTTCGAACATGAAGTTATCCACAGATCCAAATCAACAAACAAAACACATTGACGCATTAAGCAAGCATGCTGTCTGCATGTCACTCGTTCCCAAAGTGAAACCACCACTAAGATCGCAACAGCGGAAGAAGCTGATGAACGTCTTCAATTACTGAAAACTCTGGTCGAGAAAGAAATCAGAGATGATTACCTGCTAAAATATAATGTATTGTATCTGCAGGAGAGAGGTTGAGAACTCATCATTGCGCTGGAGTTAGAGATTATTCGTGGCATACATAAGAAAGGACACTTTCCGTACAGAAGACTGAAATCTATTCAAAAGAGATTTTCATATATTTCAAATGCTACAAAGAAAATACAGCAAGTTATAATGAACTGTGCCAAGTACATCCTCTGTAAAAAGCATGGCAAAGTAGAAGGTCTGTTGAACTCACTCCCAGAGGACAGTATTCCTTTAAGCCCATAACACATCAATTTCATAGGATCCCTGCCATCTACAGCTAAGAGATACTGACATATCTTTACAGTGGTAGATGCTTTTACAAAATTCATCTGGTTTTATCCAGTTAAGACAACATCAATGACAGAAGCTGTACAAAAGCTGAAAATCCAACAAGCTGTCTTCAGAAATCCCTCAAGGATTATCTCCGACAAGGGATCTGCTTTCACTTCAGAGGACTTTGATGATTACCGCAATGATGAAGAAATTTAGTTCACACAAATCACAACAAGAATGCCAAAAGCCAACAGCCAGATTGAAACAATTCATGGAACCCTTATCCGAGAGCTTACAAAACTGTCAACAGATGATCCTGCCAAATGGTTCAAGTTCAGTTCTGATGTCCAAATAATCATCAACAGCAGAACCATGAAATTCACTCCCTTCGAGTTGATGACAGGTGTGAAAATGAGAAACAAAGCAGACCAAAGAAATCCTTGATGAAGAATTCATGAACTCCACAATCCAAAAGAAAGAGACTATTCGTGAAGAGGCCAAAGCAAATATCTTCAAATTGCAAGAGAAGAACTGATGACAATAAAATCAACATTGTAGAACTGTTCCACTTTACAAAGTCAATGATCTAGTAGCCATTAAAAGAACCCAGTCAGGAGGTCTCAAGCTAAAACCTAAATTCTTAGGACTTTATAAAGTGATCAAGATTAAGCCACATGACCACTATAATGTAGAAAAATTAGAATCTCATGAAGGACCTGAAACAACTTCCACTTTGGCAGACCACATGAAGCTCTGGTCTAATGGAATTGTAACCTGAGATCAATTTATTGCAAACTGTTTTCCCAACACTTTTGTGTGTGTGTGTGTTTTTTTTTTTTTCAGGTATGTTCCAGCGTTTGGAGGTCCTCACATGTTGATAGCCGAGTGCTGCGGAATCGTGCCTCAACGATGCACCAGATGGTGCTATCTACATCTAAGGTAGGAACACTCCAGGTTAACACATCTTCACTTACATCTAGAAGACCAAACAGAAGTGGTCTAACAGAATGCTCACGAAGGAGCTACAACAAGATGCTTAGTGATCAGACCTGGACTGATCTACAAGTAGGTGGTCAGCTGTATCATACTGGAATCATACCTGTGCATACTGGAACAAAGGTTTTGATTCCTCTCCTAAAACTTACTCGATCCATCTGTACAAACTCATCCCATTTATCTTTTCTTTTGTGAATCAGGAAATAAAACCTTATACTTGGAACATCAGGTGTGATCTGTTTTATGATAAGACATCACTCCCCCATTAGTTTTTCAGCCAGTGAATGCCATGAATGTCCAATAAAACTTAAATAATAAACTTAAGTGCTAATACTTTATACCAAAATATTTCATAAGATAAATAACAAATATTTCTTTAAATAACAGTAATTATTATTTTAACTTGACCTTTCATCATTAGATTTTACAATATTTCTGATTGAAACATTTTTAATGAACAACAGTAATAATTTCTGGTTTTTCTAGAGCTATTTTTTTTTTTCAGATTTGGAAATAAGACTAAAGGTGTCATCAAGCTACCCTAATTCGAATTTGAAAAATATATTAAATTATATTTTGCAGCAAGAATAACTTCATTCACTTTAAATTTGAATTTTTCTAACTGCCCGAATACAAAAGGCAGAATGAATAATAGTTAAAAAAATTTATTATTTTTAAGTATCTCAAATGTTTGACCAAAGTATTCTTATTTATAAGACGTATCAGCGGTTGAATGATCACTGGAGTGGTCACTGAATGCTGGTAGTTTGATTTGGACTTGATTTCAGATGAATTGGCTGGATGCAAGGGCATTTTTGTAGTTTTTCTCATGTGTAACATGGATGTGAGTCAGCTTCCCTTAGAAAGTCCTCCATGAAGACATCCCTCTTGTTAGGAAGATAGCTCTTGAGTACTTTGCTATGATCAAATAAAACCAAACCAAACTTTATTTATAACAGTTTTAAAAATGTAAAATATCTTCTTCTCTGTTATTCTAACTTTTATATTCATCAGAATACGGTATTTGCATATCTTTCTAAAATTATAAAACGTTTCCTGCACCTAGACATTATTACTAACATTTGGCATATTATTTCATACAAAGCTCTAACTTTAATGAAACAATAAAGCTTATAGCAATACTTACAGGATTACAAGTTGTCAATGAAACAGAAGAAACTTCTTTATTTGTTGTAAGGATTTCAAGAACTTTTGGCAAAGAGTGTTTATTGACTTTGACTCTAAGGTACTGCTTACTTTCATTTGAACTACAGTCAGAGAAATAATAATGAAAATTATAAAAGAATTCACAAAATTAACATATAAGTACAAATTCAGTTAAACATAACATACTTCTTTACAGTTTGAATTGATAATAAAG
>KK115404.1:106024-125456 GCA_000611955.2 Stegodyphus mimosarum
AAACCCTCCTACTTTGTAGTTCTTCAACACTAAAGGACATAGCCTAGATCTGCTCACTGTCCTCCACATAAGGTTTCACAGTTTATGCTAACGAAAAGAGTCAAGAGATTGAAGGAGAAACCTTATAACGTTTTTGAAAAATATTAGGAATTTTTGTCTTGAACAAGAACTTTCTGAAGCAAATCATTTAGGCAAACTAGAACAAAATTCTGAAACATTTTGAAACTTGCAAAAAGTTATTACTGAATAGGTATTTATTATAGTTGAGCAAGCAGCTAAGACACAACAGTTACAATAGCAATTGTCATTACGCTCTAAAAATACTCATACTACATCATCTGTTACTTCACCACCTACTCTGTAACTGAAGTTGAAGCAATTGCAGAAGATTCTGATTTCACTGAAGTTAGATATAAAAAGAAAAAATTACCTTTGTCAATTCACAACCTTGTTACGGACATATCAGTTCATAAACCTATTTCAGACACCGTATTACCAGTTCATTCTATCAACAAAGACTGCACACTGCACTGTATTCAAGATAAACTACACTCTGAGTTGAATCTAAGAAAACTGGGAGTTAATTTGCAGCAAGTTCACCCCTCCAATTCAAAGATTTATTAATATGCTGCAAAAATAAAACTGATTTACACATTCTAAACAGAGCAACAGAAGAAAAGAACTCACTTAAAAGCATCTTAACAATAAGGAAGCAAAAACCTAAAAAATCTAGCCTAATAGATTTGGAATATCACCTTTCAGCAGTTGTGGAAACCCTGAATAACTTTTCAAGATTTATTCTCAACCAATTTACAGTTAGCAAGATCTCCTTTCAGAGGATTCAGCGATAAAATTAACTGGATAGTTTATATGCCCTCCAGCAGACATTGCTATCCCAACAAAGACAATATTTTAAAAGATTTTAATTCTAGTTTTTTCCGTTTATATACAACTCTGATCAGGTTCAACAATTGGAGTTAGGCCACTGAAGCAGAATCTACAAAAACTCAGCAGTTTGCTCTATTTGCTCAAACTCACATCACTATAAGCAGTGCACTGCAAAAGAAAAAAAAATGCATCAACTGCATATGCAAGGACACTGTGGGCAACAAGGAACTTTCACTCCACCATGGTGCATATTTGCCCAACTTACTGGGAAAAACTCTTCCGGAAAATTTAAGTCTCAAAATCAACAAATAAATCAATAATTCTATTAAAATACCCTTCAATTTCTTCAAATAAATCTAGGCAGATCCTGAGCAGCATCAACAGTAGCTGGCAACATGATTAACAATTTCGATAGCTTTTCCCGCAAGAATATTAGTTATACAAAAATATTCTACCTGGATTTACCACTCCTAATCAGCAATTCTTTTTGGAAAATTCTTTTGCAGCTATAGTTTATATTGGCCCTTTTAAGCCAATTTTAATTAATAGCTCAAAATATATTGGTGCAATTAAACTGAAAAGTACTAATAAATTATTATTTGTCTTTTCAGTTTATGCACATCAATCAATATCTTTACATATCATCTTAAATGAATTGGATCCACTTAATCATATTTTCCCGTCATCCACAAAACACCTTATTCTTGGTAACTTCAGTTCAAAGAGCTTTCTTTGGGGATCGAAGGAATACAATAAAAAAGGATTACTCATGCAAGAATTCACAGCTTCTTACAATCTTTTTGTTTGCAATGATTCCAACAGTGAATCATCCTTCTTAACATCCATAACACAAGGTTGGACAGATCTTCCATTAATCTTTGCAAATACAGCACCAGATATCAATAATTGGCACATTCGGACATAACCTCACAGAGTGATCATAGATATATTTTCCTTAACATTAAATCACATTTTCAAATATTTAAGAAGTGCAGATATAAAACACTTCACTACAGTCCCTTCTTTAAATAATCATATTTCTGCGATTACCTCATCTTTCACTGCTCATTTTATTAACTGTCAATCAGCCACAAAATTGGATTCTGCTTATGATACTTTACAAGAAGTAATAATAACAGTCTCCAATAAATCACTCAAAATCAAACCCTGCTACTTCAAACCTAAAATCTATTGTAAAACAATGAATTAACAACCATAAGAAGCAAAGTTTATAGTACTGAATAAAAAGAGAAAGTAAGACATTTTAAAATATATAAGAAAGAATTAGCCATATACAAAAAATAATTAATGAATCTAAAAAACAAGCATGGAGAAAATGCACAAAAATTTGGCTCCATTTTTCATATAGCAATGAATAAAAGTTTTTGACCAGCAACACTGCATCTGTAAAAAAATTCATAATCCTGCTTTTTCAACAATAACTTTCTTCACTACAACACAAATAAAGACACAAAACAACATTATTTAATTCACCATACAGTGAAAGATTATAAAAGAACACTTTGAATCTTCAGCCCCAGATTTAGAATTAAATATTCATTCTGAAGAAATAAATTTTGTAATTGCAAAATTAGCACCATAAAAGCTTCCAGGATCAGATCACCTGGACGATAAGGTCATAAAAATTATTTATAATTCTAATCCAGAACTCCTGCTGGCATTTTACGTGTTCTATGGAAATTGCAGACGTGATTTTACTTTAAAAATGGGGAAAAATCCAGATCTGCCAAACTCTAATAGACCAATATGCCTTTTAAAAATATTTTTTTCTTTCTTAAAAGACTGCCATGGTATGTTCGGAACAAACAAACACTCAAAGAAATGAAGATTGATTTTATACATGATGAAATACTTTCTACTTGCCATAACTTTTTCCACAAAATGAAAAATTCAGAATACCACCATACAAGAGAACTTGTAAACTATGACCCAACTATTGAACATACTGTCAAAAGGCTAAGAACCATTTATCACAATCCAAATGCTAAATTTTTAATTAGTTCTCAAGCTTAAACCTCATACAACAGTTCATAAGACTCTTTTAGTCACTAGTAGCGGCACTGGTCTATGGATTCACCTTTTTAACGTAAGCACTCCTGTGCTCCTAAACATTTAAATAAAGCCAGCGCCTTCAGGCAAAAACTTCAAATAAAGGTAAAAGCATATTTTAAATGCTAAATACCTATTGCATTCTGTTGACCAATAAAGAGGTATTTATTTAGTGCTGAAGTGAAATTAAGAAGCGGAACTTTCCACATGTTTTATTATGGAGTGAAAAATCAAACGCACATGTGTAAGGCATACAAAAAAAAGGGGGGGTATTGGTGGTTTTGGGGTCCGGATTTTAGATCATTCTGGATATTGGAAATCTGGATCTCAGACCTTGTACTGTACTAAAGGATTAATTCAGTTTTTGAAAAAGATTTTGTAAATTTATAAAAAGTAAATTAAAAGAAGCCCACTGTGACCAAAATTTTCTACACATAACCCACACTTATTTTTAGATATAAACAAGCAAAATTTGAAATTTTCAAAAATTCATCACTGCAATTTTTTTCTCTTAAAAATGTAAAATAAGTTTTTTTAGCAAAAATTAATTATAAACTATTTTGATGAAGAACTGATTCTTTAATTTTGAAATTATTTTACATATTCCATGCCTTAACTGATAAATATATAATTCAGATTATTAAATAATTATAATATGATTTTGATGTAAAATATACTAAATTATGATTCTGAATACCACATTAAATATTAAACTACAGTTTTTGAGAATTTCATTTGATTTTGTAATTTATAAAATTTTACTCTGATAAAAGCCCTAACAAAGAAGAAAAAGCTTTGTTCATGAAAATGCTTAAATGTAATATAATATAAATGAATGTTTAAATGTAATGAAAATTAAATTAACAGTTAATGAATATATAATTATGTGCATAAAGTTAAGAAACTTACATAAAATTATTTACCTATTAAATAATTGTTAAGTATTCATAAAATATTCTCAGATTTCTTATATATTTAAATACTCAGAATCGAATAAAAATTAATTAGAAAAATTACTTTGAAAAATCTCTTCAGGAAAAATGGAATATGTACAATTTAAATTTCTTTGACCACATCACTGTCATACAAAACCAGGGCTGTGGAGTCAGAATCGGAGTTAGGCAAATTTTTGGGTAAAAGGAGTAGAAGCTGGAGCCTAAAAACACTTCGATTCCGACTCCAGTTTTTGTTGGACAGTTTGAATTTGAAATGAAATTAAAGTGCATTGAAAAAAATTTAATGAAAAACTGAGTTACTATTTTTATTTATGGACTATATACATTAATAAATAGTTATTTTCTATTTTATTGACACATTAATAAATAAATATAAGGGAGGAGGATGGATGTGATATTTGCCATTATTGATTAAACTGATTCATTTAGTTAAAAATGTCATTGGTAAATTTAGGTAAGCAGTAATACCAGCAAGAACTGATGCCATTCTTAGGAAGTGAGCAGGAAAAGGAGCAATTATTGATCAAGCAACACGATGGGAAAGTACATTATTTGATGATGTAGAGATTGTTAGAATTAAGAACTTTTTAGAAGATGTAGATAATCCTAATGTTTCACTAACAGAAAGACCTGTGGAATGATCTTGCGGAATTGGAAACTCTTCTTTTTACACCCTATATAGTCAAAAAAAAGCTACAATCTGAAGAATTAACAGGAAGCAAGAATGGAAAAATGTGATACTTGTTCTTTCTGAAATGGAGGGCTTATTGCTGAAGGAATCATTTCTTCAATGAAGAAAAGAGAAACTAGTTTGCTAGACAATGAGATCTTGCTGGGTTCAATATATGTAGATCCAAAACACCAAAGGAAAAAAAAAATCCAAATTGTAAGTATATCCTAAGTGAGATGTGCAGAGTATCCATATTTTTAATCTACGCTTAGCTTGTTTCATAGGCATATAATGCACGATCCCTAACCTACCTTTAAATTTAATTAGCGCTTCATCAGCATAAGGCACAAAATGTTGCTGAAATTTGTTTCTTAAATATGAAATGATGAGCTCTAATTTTTTTGCATACGTAAAGTTCTCTTCACTATATTTAACTTCAGTTTCCCTATCTGACAAATAAAAATAATGCTTGATTTCCAAAAATCTCTTTCTGCTCATAATTTTCTTCACCATTTCATTTCGAAGCATTGCGTTTTTTGACCAGTAATCACTTATTCGTGGTAATTTTACAATACTCATTATTGAAGGATTGTAATAAATGCCCATATTTCTTTTACAGATGAAATTTTTTCCCATTGACGATCAACAGTGCTACACTCAGGGTTCGTACACATTTCTGCACATGAAAATTAAGTACTATTAAGGACTTTTAAGGACCATTAAAGAAAGAAAATAAGGACCTATCAACAAATAAAAACTGAATAAATTCAATTAAACTCTATGCCTGAACTTCACTTTCGTTATACCAAACTAATAAAAAATAGATCCGTAAGTAGGATGCACTATTATTAAGCATAATTATAAAATAAATTCAGGAATAAAATCATATTTGTAAAATTTGTCAAATAAGTATTAAACATTTTACACTTATAATAGTTAAACATATTTTCAAGAAGATTAGTGACATTTTATTTACGTTTTACTAGTGGTTAGCTTTATGCTGATTTTTTTCTTTCATGTCTCATTTCATTAAGTACTTGCTCAGTCTAAAGATTTTGTAAATAGCAGGCTGATTTTATATCAAACGGCATAGGTTAAAATGAGAAGTAAAATTCATAACAGAAGACTGGCTGTTGTCACTGCTGTTGCTTGCCTAGAGAGAGATTTGCCGATCGCAGGGTTTTTTGAAAGTTATGCTCTGTCTGTCTGATGCAGTTAGCGTCGTAGCTTCGTGCAGAGTTCCTAGAGTTGTAATACAGTTAACATACTTTAGGGTTCCAATAAGCCACTAAAGCACCAGAGGTGATAAGTTGTTTTGTATTATTTTAAGTCTTACTAACTGTAAGGAATATGTTTTATAGTAATTTTTACATTTTTGCGTTGTATCTTGTGACCATGGTAAGGATAAATGAAAGGCTCGATGTAGAGATAACTTTTAAAGGTGAGCAATTAGTTACCAATAATTGAATTAGGTAGTTAGGTAGGTAGTAGATATTACAGAATTAGGTTGTACATATTATAGATTTACCTGGCCACTATTAAATTTTATATATTTTTATTAAATATTTGATGAAAATCACAGTATAATAACATTTTACAGTTTAAAATATATGTAATTTATGACATTGATTCTTAAACATCAGGATAAAAATACATTAAAAGCTGCAACACGCTTATGTTTTGCAGCAACAATACTCAACAAAATATTTATGCGTCTTTTTAATTCGAAGCCTTCCCAGACATTATGACTAATTTATATCAATTTCCTTCTCTTTAAGCATCTTTTATAAGAATGAGAAATGTGTTTCAATAAGCAAACCAATGTTCGCATTAGTTTCTGCTTCATCTTCTAACTTGCCAATGTCTTGACATTATACCTATGAGGTTTTATATGATCTGATAAAAGTTAAATAGTCCAAAACTCTTGATAGGCATGAAGCAAATTATCGTCATGTCTGAAAGTAACTATAGAATCAGATAAAAGTTAGAATAAACCTCTTTATTTAAACAGAACTTATAATATAAGTGTGTGTTCTTATGCTAGCAGAATGAACTACAGCTCATGGAGATGTAACTAAACAGGAAGAGTGAAATTAAAATTAAAATTGTGGACTAGTAGTCAAAGACAGCACAATTTAATTTTAATCTAAGCTGGCTCAGTAGCTCATAATCGTAACAGATTCAAATATCGGTAGTGATAACGCAAAACTGAATAATTACAAATTATCACAGCTAGAAGGAACTAATGCAGCGTGCAAGCAGAAGACAGAAACACTCTCTGTCTTACAATACAAAAACCTCAGTTTAAATACTGTCTAAAAGATTTGCATTCTGGTGATGAAAAGAAGGGAGAAGCTATAGTACAGGCTGAAATTATAAACAACTGGCTAATTTACGTAATACTAACTATACATATATTTAAAGAACAATTTTCTTTCTCTTTGTGCATTCAGTTTCTTTTCTCAATAAGTTTCCTCTGCATTTCAGAATTTTTAGATATATTTAAAGATTTCTGTTATTCTAAAAACTACGTGTATTTAAAATATATAGAAGAAGCTGGTAATTTTATTCCTTAAATAATATGAACACTAAGAATAAATTTGAAATGATATATGGTTAAAGCCAGTGTGGCAGAATTTTTAGAATTTTAGTGATGCACAGAGCAATAAAATATAGAAATAGCAAAACTTTTAGAATTTAGGACAGGCACTGGGAGCAGAATTTAGGACCTACAGAGACTGCATCAAGTACAAAAATGCCTAACGCCAGCCCTGAGTATCATGCATTGAGATATATAAGATACATATGATAATCTTTTAAGTTGCTAGTTTTCAATTCTTTTTTAAAAGAAAATTCCTTTCAGTAGATACGTGTCCATGTGCCAACATTAGAAACATTATTGGCATTTTCCATACTTCTGCTTAGGAGAAGAACAAAAACGGGGGGGGGGGATAACCATGTTAAGAAAAAGATTTCTAGGATCAGACGTAAAACATTCAAATATTAGGTTTTCATTGTTCTCCCAAAAATTCTCCAAAGAGTAAGCAATTCCTCACTGACATTCTGTAAAATACATCCATTACGAGTTAATACTATGAAAACATTTTTCATTTTGTCACATTTTTCTGGAATCTTCTAGAATCTTAGATCTATAAATCTTGCATTCAAATCCTTCTAAACTTTCTAAGGTGCAATGTCTAAAATCCAAAAGAAAGACTACCACTACCAATTCTGCAACAGCGAAAAGTCAGAAGTATTTGAAAAAAAAAATTCACACACACACACAAAATTAAACGAATTTAAATTTTGTAAATTATGCTTTGTAAATTAATTTGTTTTGTAAATTATGCTTTTTAGCATTTATTAGCTTATTTATTTTTGGATTCAAAATATTGCAATAATAAGTTGCCAAAATGAAAAGAAATATCACTTTATAATTTAACAGGGAAAAATAAAAATGTTTTATTTCAATGTTAGTTCTTAAATATAACTTCGATATATTACCATTATTTTAAAGAAATTTATTAATGTTACAATGTTCTAAAGAAAAGTGTTGAAAAATTCACAGATCTCCGAATTAAAAATTTTGTATAGAAATTTATCTTAAAATCGCCAAAATGTTGATAAGTAGCCAAATTTAGAACCGTTTAATAAAAGAATTCACATCCCCAAAAAGGAAAAGTTGTGTAAGAGCTCCTTATTAGAAAAAAGAAACAATTTCGAAATCCTATGTTTCATTTCTTGCCTAGAAACTCGAGTATCGCACTGTTTATATTAGAAATAGGAACAAATTCAAACAATAACTATATTTGTCAGTGAATTACCAAAAATATTCCTCGAAAATGTTAATTTGCACTTGAAATGACAGTCGTAAAAATGTACCGAAATTTTAGATGATTAAAATTAAGGACCTTCTACTGATTTTGGGCGAAATTAAGGACTTTTAAGCACCAAAAATCAATTTTAAAAAACCTAAGGACTTTTAAGGACTCTTAAGGACCGTACGAACCCTGTACACTTTCTCACACAGAATTCAGCACATTTATTTGTATTTATCAGAATTAATTCACAGATTTCTTTCATAAGAAACAACTTTACATACTATAAAGGTGAAGCACCAACAGGTAAATTATAAATTGGTCCCGAAAAGCTGTTAAATGGGAACAAAATTATATAAATTAAAATTTACATCTTTTCTATTTCTTTCCTATTGTTGTCTTTTGATTCCAAATCTGACTCATCTGTATCATTAAAAAGACTAGCCTCAATTTCATGTTGAGTTAAAACTTTGGGATATTTGTGCATTTTGATTAAAACTTAAAAGCACACTGTACCAAAAAAGAATCAACAACGAAATGTCAAGCGCAACTAAAGATAAGAAACCTCTTAGGACAAGCTGTCTGCAGTAAACTGATACAATGCATTTGGGGAAACTGCACCTGCTACTGTATACCTTAGGGGGAGGGAAAAAAACAAGATAACAATGTCAGCCGTTTTTGGTCATCTAAATGAAGGGCTGTGTAGGGCGATTTGGTCCTGAAAGAGTTAACTCTTGCAAGGCACCTCTTTTAGAACTTTTAAAATCTATCCTGAAAAGTTAAAAGAAGTAGCCTAAGCAGTAACAGCTCTTCCTCCTACTGAAGTTAGTGTGGAAAAAATCTTCTCAGCTCTGAAGTTTATCAAATCAGATCTATGGTGCTCTAACAAAGATCCTGCCGAAGATATACGATTGCTTAGAAATTACTAACGCTAGTTTTTCCATTTCTCAACAAATGCTAATTAATATAAGTAATTTTCTATGCCATGAATTTTTTTCCACAGCATCTATTTCTTCTTTTGTATTAAAAAAATAAGCTGTAATATATGTGTATATGTTTGCATTATATATATGAAGGAGTCGAAATCGGAGTCAGAGTCGGTTTGAAATTCAAGGAGTCGGATGTTTTCCCTACCACATACTTGCCAACCTATGACACTCAAAAATCGGGATATTTATTTTCAACGAAAAAAAGATTTTTAAATGATAAAAATATATTTTTTAATAACGAATTCATTTCAAATTGTTACTAATTAATATCTGAAACTTCAGTTACTAATTTTTAAATGCAAACAGTACACCCTGCATTAATAACTTTTTGGTCCTTTGTTTCCAAAGAAAAAAGTAACTTTTCATTTTTTTCAATAGAATTCATGTTGTCTTTCTGTTTTCATGTAGGAACATCTCTGAGAACATCGGTCCTTCCAACGTGCGAAATCGAAAATTTGCAATGACAAACAGTACACATTGCAAATGCATTACATTTCTTTGAGGAAATATTAGAAGAAAAGTTGCCTTTTTCGCAGACATAACTAATAGGAAATATCGTAATTTCTTAAACTATTTCTCGAAAGCACGTACGTTCACGCAGGTTAGCGACAAGATGAACGAAATAACAACCTCGATCTTGCTTTGTGCTCATTGGCTAATATATGCCAGATGATATGCTGTGGCACTCAATGCTCATTCGAGAAATGGAACATGTCATTTTTGGACACGTGTTCTCACTCACAAAACAGAAACATGCCATAATTTCTGACCTATGAAACTACTTTGGTTTTCTATGTAGTCTTGAGAAAAACCAGGTGCTTTCAGACACCCCAAATCACTTTTTTGGGGGATGCAAATAAAGAAGTATTAAGCCAAGCTACATAAAAGTCATGAGAAATTTTAAGAATAAGAGAAAGTCGAGAGAAATATACTGTAAATCGGGTTGCTGGGAGAATGGTCAGAAATAGTGAGTCTCCCGCCTAAATCGGGAGAGTTGGCAACTCTGCTACCGACTCCACAGCACTGTACAAAACTCAAATATTTTTTACTTTTTCATCCTACAAAGATAAGCTTTTTCCACCTGAAACTGGCATTAGAAATATTTCTCACCCATTTCACCACCCGTCAAGATTTACTTGGAAAATCATTTATTCGTCTTCCTACTCAAAAAAAAATCTTTTATGTTTTTAGTCTTTTATCTGAACATTGCTATGCAAAATTTAACCCCAAGGAGAATGTGACATTGCAAACGCCAGATGACAATTTTCAAACTGATGAGTCTTTCTCAGAAGAAACGGTGAAGTGGTTAAGAATGACATCATCCTTGTAACCTTTTTTGTTATCAAAAGTTTGCTTATGGCATTTGCTTTTCTTTGTTATTTGTGAATCACCATTTCTTCTAGATTTACATTCAAAAGAGATGATATACATTCAATAAAATTAAAAATCAGGGAATTTAAAGATTTACTAGAAGATATGTTGAAAACATAGGAGTCTTCCAACAAAATCAGGTGGGTTGGCAGCTCTGTAAATTATTGAAAGTATATCTCATTATCTTTTTAAATAAATTTTGAATTTTTATGATCAATACATGTAAAGAATTTATTTATCTACAACTTTTCAAATGCTAAGTTCTACTTAAATGAACATTATACCTCATTTGTTTACACTATGTGCAACGAGAAAGCTCAAAATTTTCAAAAATAGCACTCATAGTAGTTTTCTGTACAATAATCATAGCGACAAAGAGATACAGAACAGAGAAGTTTTCCTTTAATAAATACAAAATTTCAAAAATATCAATCTTATAAAAAACTGCTGGTATGTTTTATAAGCTGCTAATAATGTTATTAATCCAATTACACATGCATGCAACATAACAGACAAATTACCATAAGAATTCAATTAAGGGAAGATGTTACTTGAGTTTTCCTGAACAGTGCATTTATTTATTTATCTTCATTTAAGAGCAAAAATATTACTCTGACGGTGACTGTGGTGCTACAAATGAATTTTTTGCTTCTCAAAAAAATTTTTTTTACTATTTATCTCCTTTTCTCTCCACTGCATCTTTCCTTTGCAACGACATTATTTTTGATGCATATAAATACATATAAAAAAATAACAGATTTATATCAAACAATTCTTAGCTATATCTTTTGCTTAGTTATTTATCTGAGCCAATAACTCAAATTCAGGTAAAAAACTGAAAATAAAAATGCAAATAAAACTCATAATCCTTGGTTCCAAGGTACACAGATTGCCAGAATTTTACAGTAACAATTACAATATGAAATAATGAATTATTAAATAAAAATAAAAACTAATGAATTTATATAATTCTTTCATAAATATTCTCACTAGGAAATTTAACACATAAATTATTAAAAGAAACACTTCCTACCTTGCAGACAAAATTTCAAAATCTGAAGGATTTATAATATCATTAAGATTTGTATTCTGAGGCACAAAACACTCTATGCAATATGTCTGAGCAAATGACGACTCATGGCTTTGTTTAATTGGTCTCACTTCAGACAGTTCTGAAAATAATAGCAACATTGGTAATAACTGAAAACATTTATGCATTCAAAACATTTTTTATACTGAATTAGGTACTTTCATTTAATGAGGAACCATTCAGGCTGAATATAAAAATTCATACTAATCTAAACAGAGATTAGGTAATGTTAGGTTAATTAAGTAGGCTGAGTACTTCAAGACCTATCTGGCTGTGAGGAGAGATGTCTTCGTTAAGGTTATTTCAAGGAAAACTGTCTCATATCTACCTTAGACACAGGGAAAGCCACCATGTAAACTCATACAACCAGTCTATCTGACAGGGTTTGAACATGAATCAAACTACCAGCATTCAGCGACTTTACTGCAGAGCCACTGATGTGCCAATCTAACCACAGAAAGGAATAGTAATATAGTTCTATGAAAAGAACAGCTATTTTATTAAATATAAAATACAATTACAAATACAGAAATTCTAATATTTAATTATCCTAGTTAGCAGTTTTACAGTGATTCATTCCCAACCGAAGTTGACAGAACTCTAGCAATGAGAACTCTTGATGCTGTTAGCAAATATTTCAAATAGTTATCAAAAACAGAATGTCAAATCTTCAAACCAGCATCTCATCTGTAAGTTTGCTTTTTACAATATCATCTTAGTTGCAAAGCAATTTTGGTGCTCCAGTAAGAGTAAAATGCTATTTGATTTTATGATTTTTCATACAGTTTTCTGGTAGGAATGATATATTTATCTTGGAGAAATTTACTAGCAATTTAGTATTATTTGGCAATTGCTAAAATAATCCATACTGTGTTTTTTCTTGCTGCCCCCCCAACAAAAAAATCAAAGGAAAAATTACTGGATTATTAATTCGCTGTTTTTGCTAGTCAAAAGACGTCATTTGCAAAACTACCAATGAGGTAAAAGTAACAAGTTACCACATTTAACACATAATTACAACTGCTACCTTGTTAACTGAAAGTACCTATACTTATGACACTTAAAAAAAAATCTTATTTTCATCTCTTTGGTGATTTTTAGGGGGGGGGAATAGTACATTTTTAGTTAACTGGTTTATTAAAAATATTGAAATGGACTGTCAACTCAATGCTGAAATATGTGGCACTGTTTTGCAATTTGCTTTGGTGCTTATTTTGATCGATACTGAGAACTCATTAGATACACTTCAGATAACAAAAGTTTCTCATGAAGTTATGGGATGATATGATTAAAAACTTTTTCCAGTAATACAATCAAATATTTATTAGAAGCTAATTGCTACCGCACACACAGGATGTCTATAATCAAACAATAAATATTGATTAGAGATCTGTAAAATTTTAGAAGTCTCCTCATGAGAAATGAATGGCATATGATAATTTTAACGATCACATGACTCATCTGCTCACATTTAACGGCACTACATGGGTGCTTATATACCTACCTTCAGGAGAACCATTTCCTCCCTTCCTTTCTTTACTAAGAAGTTGAGTTTAAAAGAATTCACTTCCTGGGACAAATTCAGTAAAAATACATTTATGGGTGCGCCTTCGCAAAAACTGGCGGTTTTTGACAGTACATGGATGAGTTTGTGCAATTTTTAACTTGTTATTTTGGCTTTGTGTAGTGAGGATTTTTTGCAAAATAAGTCAAAGAATTGCACAAACTCAATATCCATGCACACATCGAAATATTTTCACTTTAAAAAAAAAAAAAAAAAAATCAAAAAAAAAAAAAAAAAAAAAATCAGAAAATTGCACAAACTTGGCATTGCGCATTCCCTTTGTCCATATACACATCAGTCTATTTTCACTTAAAAAGTCAAAGGAACGGCCAATTCTACATTAGAGCCAAACAAAAAATATACAACTTCCATAAACTATATTTTAAATCAAACAATGAAATAACATAAAAAAAGGAAATTCACCTTAGCACTACACAAAGGAGGTATCCACTTAACTTATTTAGAAATTTCCATGCCTTCAGTCAAACAAAATTCCTTAACAGCATCTAAAAACTTCCTAAAGTTATCTGAACTAGAATCTGTATACTGGCGTCACCACATAAATTCACAAAAATAAGAGTAAAAAATATTCTCCGATGTTCGACCATACACATTTCCTTCCTACAAACAGGACACTTATATATAAGTAAACCTTCACTTACACACCAGTCAATCAAATGCTCTTTTCCCTTTTATTTCAAATTACGACTTGGAGATGAAACAACAACTTAGAAATGTGAAATAAACAACAACTTAGTGATAATCCAAGGGGCACCCTTAAATATACTGTAACTGGAAATTCTATTACCAAAATGGTGATTCCAAGCTTTGAAAAAACTAAATCATTGCTAATGAACTATGGAGGAAATTCAAAGAAATGGGATCATTGCCTATTTAGCTTAGATGTATCATGTAGCCCTCAATCATGTATTTAGAATTCTGGCCATATTTTAAATTATTCAAATTTAACTGCTCTTATCAAGCATACTGACATGTAGGTACGGAGGACACTGATATGCAGGTACGGAGGATAGGAAATTCTAGAGCAGAAAAGGATGCCCTTTAAAACGCAGTCAAATACCAACACTAGTATCAGTTTCCTGGTAAACCAGAAACAATTTTGGTTATAGTATATTTAAGAGAGCCTCTTGGAATTTTGCTAAGTTGTTGTTTCATTTACCTCCAAGTTGTTTCATTTATGGTAACTCGAGTAGTTGAACGTTATGGAAACCCTATTCTGACGTAATTGGTCGCATGATTGAGGTGAATTTGAATGATGGGGAAAGAATTATAAGGCCTTGTGTGTTGGATGTTGGTTAGGAAGTACATTGGTTATTTTGTGGTTTACACAGTAAAATGGCGAATGTGGCAAGAGTAATTTGAATTTCTGTACGATTTGGAATGAAAGGGAAAAAAGCATTAATTGACTGGTATGTAAATGAAGGGTTACTTAGTAGCCATTATAAGTGTCCTGTTCGTAGGAAGGAAATGCATATGGTGGAACATCGAAGAATATTTTTTACTTTCATTTTTGTGAATTTATATGCCAACGCCAGTACATAGATTCTATTTCAGATAATTTTAGGAAGTTTTTGGATGCTGTTAAGGAATTTTGTTTGACTGAAGACTCAGAAATTTCTAAATAAGGTAAGTGGATATTCCCTTTGTGTAGTGCTAAGAGGAATTTCCCTTATGATATTTCATTGTTTGATTTAAAATCTAGTAATAAACTATATTTTAAATCAAACAGATAATAAGTGCCATTTAATATATAACCTCAATAAGAGGTTATACATTTTTTGTTTGGCTCTAGTGTAGAATTGGCCGCTTCTTTGACTTTTAAGTGAAAACAGATTGATGTGTACATGGACAAAGTCAAGAAAATGCACAATGCCAAGTTTGTGCAATTCTTTTTGACTTATTATTTTGGCTTTGTGTAGTGGCAATTTTTGGCACAAAAATCGGCACTACACAAAGTCAAAATAACAAGTCAAAAAAATTGCACAAACTCGGTGTTCATGTACTGCCAAAAATAGCCAATTTTCACCAAGGAGCACTTGTAAATATATTTTTACTGCAATTTTAATTTTGCTTCCCCAATGCTGTGGCAGACATTTTTTTGTATATGCAATGAAATGTTTTCTAAAGTTAATCTGATTAAAACTTCTTAGTTTAGTGATCGAGGGTTACATGATTTGTAATAAATGTATCATGTAGGCTTCAATCATGTATTTAGAATTCTGACCATATTTCAAATTATTCGAATTTAATTGTCATTATTTGACCTTCACTTTTCATTAGCTGGCTGGTTTTAATTAATCATTGTATCTTACTTCCACAAAGAAGTATGTCTGGTAGGATGAATACTTTTTTTTTCCATAACTTAAAGCAAAAGTTAAGTTAGAACTGATTGGCATATGAATGAAGGTTTACCTAGTTCTCAGTATGAATATCAAGTTTGTGTGACAGATATGCGTCTGGTCTAGTGTAAGGACCAACTGAATGCTATGAGTGAGTCTGTTGTGAGAAAGGTTGAACTGTCTTGCCAACATTATTGAGCACATGTAGAGTAACATTAAGCATGAGTTTTGCAATTGCCAATACCATGATCAGGAGAAAGAAGATCAATCCCGGACTACATTTGATTTGCCTAACATATGTGCAGCAGTCATCCGACACTGACAATGAGACATGGCCAAGCATACACACAGTGAGTACTTTTTGTTGTTTTTGTAACCCCCATATGTTTTCAGTGTTGTTTTGGGTGACAGCTGTCTTGGAAACACAGACTGTTGGTGCCATTCTTGGAGTAATAAGAATCATTAAAAATATCAAGAGACACCTGATTGTAAACTTTTACTGGATAGGGTATCAAACCCCATGATCAGTGCCAGTGTCTGGTGCAATGAACTGGTATTCAATTAGCCAGTAACCACAGTTTTCTTAAGAACATCCTATGTTATTATTTTTGCAAAGTACCACTCAGATGGAATAATTGTTAGTGATGCTGATTGCTGTACTGAATGGCCCATGTTTCAGTCCCAAAGAAGGCATGCTATTTGAAAACATACAGTGTCTGGTAAGGGAGCACTGAAAATACATGATAAGGTGAATCCTCTTGAGAGATTGGTGGTAGGGATGGGAGACCTTTGGACCACTCTCTGGGATGTCCTTTCTTGGAATACCAAATTGGGGAAGAAGCTTACTAATTAGCTAGGTAGAGCAATACTTCATTCACAAGTTGCACTAGAGGTATTGCCCTATCTTTTACCAGTATCTGTTTCTGAAACAAATTCTGCCTCCTGATATGGTTATACATTTGATCTTATTACAGTTCTTTAATTTCTTCCTCATCACTTCATTAAGATGCTTCAGCAATGTCTTTTTTTTTTTTTTTAATGAATGCTTAGAGCTACAGACAGCTCAGAACAGATAATAAATATCCTGTATTTTTTCATATTTTTTTAAAATATCTCAGGACTCTTGATACACTTAATATTAATTACCATTAGACATGCTTCAGAGAATTTATAAAATGAAAACATAATAAAACTTACCAAAACACTTGATTAACCAATCATTAACACCACCTTTTACAGCATCACATGCAGTATGAGGAGAATATACAGCAATTGCATTTTCAATACACTGAAGAAGAATACGGTCCTTCCAGTTTGTCCTTTTCAATGATTTGATAGCAGAGAAAAGTGGAGGATGGTAAGATACTACAAGATCAGCTTTTATTGATGTTGCTTCTTTCAAAACTATATCTGTCAAATCATTTGTAAATAGTATCACAGAAACCTGGAATCAACAAAAAAGATTTTTTACTGTTTAAATGTATAAATACATAGCAGGAGAATCCAAGTTTGCTTCTTTTGAATGCTAGACTGATAAGAACTGAGTTTTTCATGCATTACTGACCAGTAATTTATACACATATATATAGAAGACTATCGTCAAATATCTGATTGTCTAAAAACGGATTTTATGTATTCAAATACATATACACTAATTAGCATTTTGAACTTATACACTAATTAGTTTTATAAATATTAACACAGCACTGACTAGAGACACCTGTGATTAGCAAAGCTGAATAACTCGCATAAATTTACACTCAGCAAAATTTATAAAATTTCATTTTATATTTAGGAAAATATACTAAATAGTGGGAGGCTATTCATGGATTTACTCTATTTGGTATTGCTAAAACAGTAATTTTTTAAGAAAAAGGAATTAAATCATTTTAAATAATCGTCCATGCAATGATCACACGACTGCATCTCCTTACTCTTATTTATTACATCATTAACATGAATTTATTCAAATATATTTTGGGTGAGGTGGGCAGAAAGATTGCCGCTCAAGTAATAAGTAACATAACATTATATTTAACATAGTCTTTACAATAAATAGTGTTGTAAATTTTTGTAAGCACTTGAATTTAACTGTGTATTTCTTAAAAATGAAATATATGTTCTAAGTTCAAATGCTAAAACAACATTTAAACATTTAGAAAAGCATCAGCTTTCAAAGATGACCTATCTGCATCATCAGCTGGAGTTGGAATGCATTGTTCAATCAAGATTCCCCTCTTTTATTAGTTTATATAGAGTTCCTGTACTGAGAATCAGCAGCCGATATATGGTAATTTGACGAGGAGATCTGTATTGCATCGTGATCTAGCGGCAATTTCTAATGTTTCTCTGATTTTTAGGTTATTTTGATGCAGGAATTTGCTAATGATTTTTACTTTAATATATTCAGCTGCTAAGTTTTGATGCTCCAAGGTGTATTTAACCAACACTGCGCTATTTTTTTTTTTTTATTATTAACTGGTTTTATTATTAACTGGCACAGAATATGTTTTTTTTTTTTTTTTTTTTTTTTTTTACTTTTTTTTTTTACTGGCAAAGAAATTTTTTTTTTTTTTTTTTTTTTTAATGTTTGGCAATTCTTACTGATAATTTTCTAGATGTTGAATTGATGTATGGAGTTTCAATGTTTCAGTCTTCGTAGTTGATTGGAATATACGCCTGAAATATCTATTGTTGTAGTGCCTGATTTTTCAGTTCTTTACAGTTTCTAGATTAATGAAGCTGATATTATGACAATAAGCTTTCAAAAACAGAACTGATGCATGGGGTAAAATAGCAAAGGAATACTACAAAGAACTTAGATCTATTTGATTTTTGTATCAGTAGCAGCAACTTATCTATTAATCAGCTATCTATTACCAGTCTATTAATTTTTTTGATAAGTTTTCCATAAAACCAATAAGATATCTATTATTTACTGCCACTTACAAGTAGAATTTATTTATTTATTTTTTAATTCAGGTGCAGCATGGCTCATCTTACGTAAAAGTAAAATGCAGTAAAAGAAAAACACATCAGTCACTCATTTGTTTAGTATTACCATGCTTTATCTTCTTTTCAGAAATTCTTTAGTAACTTTCTGAAACTTTGATGACTTTAATGATATGCAAGTTAATAAACGTAATATTTATCAAAGTTGAGTATCTAGAACATACAAACTCAAAATTGTGTAAGTACTATAGTTTTCTTTTTAATCATGCTATTTCATATATTGCTTGGTTTCAGGATACATACTTTAATAAAATGTGGCAAATTTACAAAAGTAAAGATAAAATTATGAAATTTATAAAACACTATTTTTCACATTTAATATATTTTTGGTTTATTAGAAAACTGGTCATTGCAAAATAGCTCTTTTTAGCAGCAGAACATAATGGATACAGCAGCAAAGTAAGAAGAAATCCCATTTCCTGTATATTGTTATCTATCTTATTTTACAATATTTCTTAAAATGATTTCCTATACATGGAGCATTATATTTTTCATCGGCAGCATATCCCTCATATTTTATTGAATTCATCATGGGTAGCATGTCTCACCAGCGATCTTGTGATTTAACGCAAATCGTATGCTAGTCTAAAAAAAAAACACTTTTTTTTTAAAGACACAAATTTTGAGTAAAAAAAAAAAAAAAA
>KK115405.1:0-51962 GCA_000611955.2 Stegodyphus mimosarum
TTTCTTTTAACAAAACATTTCACTTTCCATATGAGGACTTATCGCTCACTTGGCGTAAAAGTCGACCACGCTTGAGGTAAAATCAGCCCTGCAACTTGCAGTATAGTCAAAAAATTAACTAAACTTTTGAATACGAAATTGTACTTATCTTATTATGATCGTCCATCCTTTTCTTGGCCCAATCTTTAAAACTTGAGTAAGTTGTGGCCTGGTTCAGTTTCCTCGTTTTTCGTTGTTGTTTTTTCGGAGCCTGCTGATCTCTTTTTCTTTTGAAATTCCGTCGTTTCCGTCGTCGTCGTCCTCGGCAATTTCCTTTGTAGAGGAGGTTGCTCCGCTGGACGTTTGGTGGACTGGGCCCTTCTCTCCTGGGCCCTTGCTCGTTGCTTGTCCTGGTTCCTGCTGTATTCGGGAAGTTGATTCTCAGGCTGCAATCGGCGTTTCTTGCTTCTCAGGCACCTGTCCGATGATTCCACAGTTCTTTTGGATACATTGGGCTTCCCTTGCCCATTCTGCTTTCTTCTCTTGGTGCGCTCGTAATTCCGTTCGTAGATTTGTTCACCTGCATCGTGAGACTTTCTTTTGAAACCACCTTTTTGGTTCTTATTTCTTTGTTGAGGGGGAGCTTTCTTCTTCTGACATTTCGATGCCGTTGTAGCTGGTTCCTGCTGTTTTTGCTGACGTATATCTTCCTGGCTAGTCGATTGCCTCGGATCCTGAAACGAATCTTTAAATACAGCCATTTTGCTGCGATTATAGAACGGTTTTATTTGGTCCACATTCGCTTTGAGCGTTTGACCATCATTTCTTTTTAATATAACCACTGCCCCCGTAATTTGTTCAATTGTGAACGGGCCTTCAAAACGCGGAAAAAATTTCCCCACCTTTTCCTCTGGGGCATTTGACAAGTTGTGTTTAATCTTCAACACTTCATCTCCCACATTGTACTTGACCTCTCTTCTTTTTAGGTCATAATACAATTTCTGTTTTCTTTGGGCCATTTCTATATTTCCCGTCGCTTCCCGTATTAACTTTTGTATATCACTCATTTTAAATTCTTCTGCCCTTTCCTGTACAAAGAACAGTTTATCTAGGGGGGTCAAGATCTTTCTTCCTAAGAAGAGTTCAGCGGGTGTTTTTTGTGTAGTATCGTGTTTGGCGGTCCTAAGTGCAAATGCAAATTCATTTATATGGCTATCCCAGGTAGAGTGATAGTTTTTCACATAACTACGAATTATTTTCACTACATTTCTATTCACCCGTTCCGCTATGTTTGACTGCGGACGATACGGGACCATCTTTAGATGACGTATGCCCAGTTTTGCACACATTTCCTCAAACATTTTACTAACAAACTGAGGACCATTGTCTGAAATAACTTTTAGGGGCGCCCCGTATTTTAAAATATACTTATTTAGAATTGAATCTACTACAATTTTTGCAGACGCGCGTTTTAACGGAATTAACTCTAACCATTTGCTAAAATGATCCACTATAACTAAAAGATATCGGCTTTTATTAACTTTACTTCGAGGGTAAGGTCCAAGTAAATCGATGCCTATTATTTGATTTGGGAATTCTGATTTAATACTATTTAGGAACCCGGCCGGGCGGAAATTAACATAATTATTTAATTGACATGTTGGGCACGACTGGACATACGCCCTAGTAAACTTTTGCAGTTCTGGAAAGAAAACTGCCTCGCGAACTCTCTGAACAGTTTTTCTTATACCTAAATGAGCCGAAATGGCACAATCATGCAACTCTTCTAATACATTCAACCTCATGCTAGCTGGGATAACCGGTCTATATTCATGATTCTCATTAGTAGCTTTCGTATAGAATAACAGTCCGTCAATTAATTCGTAATTTTCGGCCCTATTTCTTATCGGCACAATATCCGGATGATTGAAATTCTCAGGGTCGGCCAAATAATTGTATATATTTTTGAACTCCGGATCTTTTTTGAGTTCGGCTATTACTGTTTCACGAGAATCTAATACTTTGGATGTTAACATGGCTATCTTAATTACACTTCCATTTTCATCTAAGTTAATTCTGCTTAAAGCATCTGCCACAACATTTTCCTTTCCCGGCGTATGTTTAATTATTAGGTTATATTCCTGTAATTTGAGAGCCCACCTTATTAATCTGGGTGATAAATTTTTTCCAGAATAGAGTCTAGTGACCGCCGCGTGGTCGGTATATACAGTTACTGGAGAACTTCCAAAGAACACACGAAATTTCTGTACTGATGCTAACACTGCGAGAGTTTCTCTCTCTGTTGCGGAATAGTTTCTTTGGGTTTCATTTAATGTTCGGCTGAAAAAAGCCACGGGCTGACCATTTTGGGAAAGCACTGCACCAATCGCGAAATCTGAAGCGTCCGCTGAAATCTCTAATCCTTTATCCCCTTCTGGAAATTTTAAGACGGGAGCTTGAGTCAATGCGTCTTTCAATTTTTGAAACGCCAAGTTGGCTTCTGCTGACCACGAAAACCTAGCTTTTTTTCTTTTCAACTTTAGCAGTGGCTCAGCTATTTTTGCAAAGTCTTTAATGAAAGCCCGGTAATATGAACACATCCCGAGAAACGACGATAATTTCTTCGCTGTTTTAGGAACAGGATAATTTCTAATGGCTACTATTTTTGACTGATCCGTTTCGATTCCCTTTTGGGAAATTTTAAATCCTAAATAACGTAACTCTTTTGCGGCAAATTTACATTTAGACGCATTTATCTTTAAACCAGCTTCGTTTAACAATGAAAATACTTTTCTTAAATCTTGTAAGTGTTGTTCTAGAGTACTACTCGTAATTATAATATCGTCTAAATATATGAAAGTGCTTTTACCAAGGACTGGTCTTAAGACGATGTCCATACATCTTTGGAACGTTGCCGGCGCGCCGGATAATCCGAACGGCATTCTAAGAAATGCGTACGTACCAGATTTCGTTATGAACGCGGTTTTGTGTACGTCCTCGGGTTTTACCCCAATCTGAAAATAGCCACTCGTGAGATCTAATGTAGTCATGTATTTTGTAGACGAAATATTTCGAATAATTTCTTCAATTATCGGCAACGGATATACAGGATATTTTGTAACTGAATTTAACTTGCGATAATCTATAGCAAAACGCCACCGCTTCGGGTGCGTAATCGGGTAATCATTATTTTTCTTACACAGGACAACGGGGCTAGCATAACTGCTAGAAATTGGCGTGATGATTTTATTCTTTAACATCTCTTTAATATGATGTTCAATTATTTCTTCTTTTGTCCTATCATATCTATATGGCTTTTGCCTAACTGGCTGAGCGTCCCCCGTGTCAATGTCGTGGTTCACCACCTGCGTAAAGCCTGGTACATCACTAAATAAATTCGCAAAGTGACTTACCAGACCTTGGATTTTCTCTTTTTCCTCTGCTTGTAAATGTTCCAAGTCCAGCTGCGGGGGCTTATCATTCTTCGCTTCAATTGGCTTCATATTTAATGTTAGTTCTCCCCCCTTGAAATCAATTTTTGCTTCTGCCAAACTAAAAAAGTCCACACCTAGAATAATACAAGTCTGCAGGTTACGCACAATATAAAACAGGATTCTTACCTGTTCGTTGTTGATACGCACGAACAATGGTACTTTTCCTAAACAGCTACATTTTTCTCCTTGGGCCGCTATGACATCCGTGTCTCTTGCACTAAAAATTCTGTAACGTCGAAAGTGCTTCTTAAAGAATCTTTCCGATACGAAGCTGCTTTGGGCTCCTGTATCCAAGAGGGCTGTCGCCGGTATGTTGTTGATTAGAACTTCAATCTTCGGCAAACTCAAATTCTTAACGACCACGGTGTTTAAATTGATTTTGGAAGGGTTTTGCGCTGCTTCGGACTTCTTCACCTTCCTCGAAGAAATCCCTCTTAGTTTAAATTCTTTTTCTTCTGGTTGCCCTCGGAATCTTTGCTTGTTCTTCTATTAAATTCCCTTCGTTCGCCGCTCGCTTTAGGAGACACATCTTTCTTCGGCCATTGCTTCGCCTTATTCCCGTAACTTTGATTTTGCTTTTGCTGCGGTCTTGGCGAACTCCACTGACTTCTTCGCTCAAATTGGCGTCGTCGTTCGTTGTCGGCTGTTCTTCGGCTTTCAAATTGTACCGCGAGCTCAAATAATCTGTCTAATGTTGTTGGATTTCTTAGTTCGATGAAATCTTGAACTTGGGGCAGTAGCCTAGGAAGTATAACTTGAATAATTTCAGGATCCGGGCGACTTCCATACAAAAGCTTGAAAACTTGAATTTTCCTCAAAATAAAATTAGACAAATCTTCTATTCTTTCTTGGTATCGGCTAAACAGTTCAGCTTCCAATCTGGCTCGATCTCGCACCACGGGAAATGCTTTCACTAGAGAATTCTTGAAATTTTCATACGTGTATGTGGGGCTTCCTGGTTCCCCCAAGAGATTCTTTCCGATGCACTTGAACCAACTTAGCGCTTGGCCCTTCAAAGCGCTGGTAGCAAGAGCGACTTTCTGAAATTCGTGGACTGGATATAGCATGAAGTGGGAGTCTAGCTTTTCCAGGAAATTGATTACGGCTGTCTTGCCGTCAAAACTTGCCGCTGGCTTCATGGCTGCTCGCATGGTTTGTACGATGTAGCCGAATCCTTCTATGCCAGGAGGTGCTATCTCAGGATTCTGGACAGGTACAGCAGGTGTCTCAGGTTCGTCTTCTTGTTGTTGAGGCCATCCTCTTCTTTTTGTGCGGGCGCCACTATCAGGACTTAGCATTCTGTGTGTATTCTTTGAGAACATGGTAAATTCTGTAAAGGGTTCTTATCCTTACGTTCTAAGTCCTGAACTGGAACAGGGAGCGGAAGGTACGCTATGTTCTGATGTAACTGCTGGGCTGGAGAATAACTGCACGTGAAGGGATTTGAAATCCTCTTTTATTCAATCACTATTAAATACAAACCTCCCAATTCGGGAGAGATACAGAACGTAACAGACCACACTTTGGTCGAACTTAACAATCAAATAAATTTAAATAAATTAAAATAGAACTTAAATTAAACTTTGCTTCGCAGAGCAATTCGCGGAAGTTGGCCTCTATCTAAAAGGGTGCGTAGCAAGGTATACTAAATACTACCGCACTTTAATTTATTTTACAATGCAATCACGTAGTAAGCACTATGGCTTATAAATTTAAACTGCTAGCTGGTCAGGCGAACGTTGAGCAGCGTGACCGTGATCTGAGGCAAAGCTCTCACACACCGAGAGGTTTCTACCTCTGGCTTAAATAGTGCTTGGCTGAACTTCAAAAATTAGCATAAGCTAAAAACGCGCGCTTCTTCTGACAGGAAGTTGAAGCAGAGAGGAGATAGAAAAGATTTAAATTAAAATAAACTTGGTTAGTTTAACTAAAACCTTACAAACTGTGCAAGAATTGTTCGGTAACCGTGTGATCTCAAAATTCGGCAACGCTCCCTGGCCACCTAGAACGCCAGATTTGTCCATTTGTGATTTTTTCTTGTGGGGCTATCTCAAGAGTAAAGTGTGTGCGACTCGACCAGAACTCTGCATGAGTTACACAAGAGAATTGAGGATGAAATCCCAGCTGAGATATTGCAGCGGTCAATGAGGAATCTTAATAGAAGATTTCAAGAATGCATTCCTACAGGAGGACGCCATCTAAAGGATGTAATTTTTAAAACATGATAAATTTAATGTTTCTTAAATGGCAAGTTTTAAGGTTTCAATTACTATGAATAAAATGTTTCTCTTCTATCACTTTTGGTTTTATTGAATTGTCAAAAAGATCCTTTTTTTTTTTTTTTTTTTTTTTTTTTTTTTTTTATGTGTGTGTGTGTGTGTCATCCTGTATTTATAAACTGGTTGCTATATAAAATAGTTAATGTGTATGTGACCTTGCTTATTTTAAATTTTATAAAATTCTTAAAAAACTTTTGGCGGCCGTAGAGAACCCTGATGTGAGCCATAAAGCCGGCTATTTTTTCTAATGGCCGGGCGCTTTATTTAATATCCATTAGCCTTGCACCACTGCAAAGGCCGCAAGTGGTGGCCATTTGATTATGGAAGCACCTAATGTGTGACCACCGTTGCCTCCTATGAAGCGACGAAGAGTTAAAACCATGCCTTCTCCGGAATTCTGTATTCATATTTATACAGATGGATCCAAAACGGATAAAGGAGTAGGCTGCGCATATTGTGTCTTCCGTCATAATACGCTATATAAAACCTGGCAAATTCAGATTAAATGTAACGAACTCAGTATATCAAGCAGAATTATTATCAATCAAGGAAGCACTCACTTTTGCAAATCAACTTCAAAAAAAGAAGTGTTATAATTACCGATAGCTTTTAAAGTTTTCAAACAATAACCAGCTTCAACCGATCGCCAATGGTCAACGACATTCAAACAATACTATTGATCTTCCCAAAAAGACTATTACCAAAATTACATTGGACTAAAGCACACGTATGCGCCCATGGCAACGAATTAGCAGATCAGTTAGCCAGGGCTGCAGCCAATAATTCTTCAGTGCCGCATTTATTCACTCCTGATCCTATTTCTTTTTTAAATTCCTGCTTAGAAACCAATCGCATCTCCAAATGGAAAAATAGCTTTACATCTGAAGAAACAGGAAGAAGAATATTTCAATTTTTACCTATCCCCTCCAGAAATCTCATCACTACAATTCGTTTAATCACCTACTTTGTAACAGCTCATGGACCATTCACTGCTTATCTCTTCGGCTTCGAACTTCATCATAGTAATTCGTTGCATTTGTGACTCACCTGGCACCATTGACCAGTATATGTCTGAATGCCCAATTACTAAGGATCTTCACTTTCAACACTATACACAAACCAATGCTCAACTTTGGTTTTCTAAATTACTGAAAAGTAAAATTCTTCGTTATAAACTAGATAATCTCTTAAAATAGCTCTCGACAAATTGTGATTATCTCAAAGGCACTCCAAGACATACTGAGTGTATAGAACTCTTGCAAACTTTGCCATATTCCTGAACTAATGATACCTATACTAATATAAAAACATGTCGACGTAAAAAATTTTTTGGAGTTTTTTTATGTATATGTAATATGCTTATTTAAATTTTCCAAATTGTAACCTGTTTATGTAAAGTTTGTAAATTGTAAAAGTTGAATTTTTGAAATAAATGACAACTCTGGCAATAGTAGTAGTAGGTAGCCCCACATCATGAAGAATCAAACCAATATGCCTACATGGTGGTACGATTGTCTATGTTGTGGTTCCTTGCCCTGACTTCTCCGGGATTCGAACCCGGAACCATCGTTACGGCAGTCAGAGTCACTAACCACAGTACCGGCCCGGCGGCAAAGCCGGTAATTTGTATCCTAAGAGCGTAAGCTAATTAAATAGAACTTTATACCAACAAAAACTCAGGATTTAAGCAAATTAAACAATGGAAGCCTTTGCTAACAGTACAACGACGAAAATAACGTAACTTTTAAACAAGCCTGATTCTTATAGCGAAAAAAAAAACGCTTTAAAAAATATAAAAATTATTATGTCCAAATCTAAGAGCCTCGGCTCTCTTTAAAGTAAATATATAATCAATAAATACATACATGTGCAAAGAACGATATTAAAAGCAATGTAGTTATCCTATAAAAACGGTTCCTTATCTGTGGTCGGGAAACAAATTTTGACAAGTCATAAAAAGTTCTGAATTTTTTTTGATACAGTTACGTGTATTTATTTACAGTTATTAGTTAACTCACTTATTTATAAACTAATTTTTAGCAAATTGTGCATTGGATTTATTACACCTTTTTTTTCCTCTTTACACATACATGCATCTGCGTACATACGTACATGCATCTGAGTCGCGATGCTAAAAATTTCAGGAAACACCGTGCTATCGATTTTTCAAAGAAAAGTCTTGTATCTATTGATACTATAATGTGTCAACAGTATATTAATAAACTCTCAAGGCTTGAGTCAATCCACAACCTCTTATATTACCATTTTCTGTTTGCAGCAATTAAATCGCTTTGTATTACCCTTTATGATTCGCGGATCAACAAATGCACAGCAAAAACTCTCAGAAGAAGGGTCACAGGGAAAAACTGTGGAAAGAAATATCATCTGTGACATTTATCCTCTAATGCTAGAAATGAAGCTGTGGAGTATGTTAACTAACAGAACAAAATCCTCACTTTGTGAACATTTTATGCTCCTCGCAATAATAATGTCGCCCATCACTGTATCCCTATATCGTTATTCACAGCCACAGCAGGTTTTACGACCGGGCGTAAAGCCACGACTTCACGCTGGGATTTAAAAGGTCCTCCACCAAAACAAACAAACAAAGGATGATTTATCGCGATCTTGGCCTTCCTAGCTGAGACGACCCCTCAAGTACAGGGTTTCCCGAGGGGGAACCAGCGCAAGAATATTTTGAAGAGGAATGAAAGTCGTGTTCCATGTTTTGTTGCAAACTGGCTTGGCTAAATCTAGGTTCCAGCTATGTTATCGTACATAATGAGCGGAAAGATAAACATGCGTAGAGAGAATCTTCTCTACGAAGAGCCAAATGATTTTGATGTTCTGTTGAAGTGGTTGTCTTAGACAGATGATGCTAAGTTTTTTATATGTTTGAAACATATAAGTAGTTTTCATATGTTCGATGTTTATATATGTGCTCGGCAATACTTTCGCTACTTTTCCGAGGCGTTAGCCTCGAGAGATAGTTGCCACAAAAGGATTCACATTACTTGAAATACATTAAAAATATAAAAGATTTAAGCAGCAATAACGTATCTTATATTCAATTACAAAGCATCCTCAAGGACATCACACTGATTTTGAATAATAAATCTAATTCAGATGTAATGCCTCATAACCTCCATTATTGCATTTATAGATATTGTGCTTTTTACAAATTGAAGATTTAAAACAATGAACTAGAGAGGCACTCTACGACGTCACTTAACCCAGTCGTCTCAAACTGACGGCCTGCGGGCCACATGGGGACTCCTAAAGAAATTTTATGCGGCCTGCGAATACATTTCATTTAGGCATTTGTTGTAAATACGGTGTTATAAAAATTTCAAGATTTTAGTTATTCTAAATCCGAGCTTATATAATTTTCATTGTCATTGAAAACGAACACAAACAACACGATCAAAATCTACAATGAAGCCAGTTAATTTACAATGTGATGCAAAAGCTCACGTCTTAATATGCTTTAAGAATAAACGTCTCTCCGTATTTAAGAAGACTGTACATTGCGTACGATTTTTTCCTCGTATGTCAGTCATGATGAAAACGGAATTTTCTTTGTCATGAAATAAACAAATTTAGGACAAAAAATCAACATAAAGTTGTTCCATAGTTAGTGATTTTTTTATATATATATTTAAGGTATTTATCAGTAATTTACTTTTCTTTCAAGAAGTGCTCATATGAAACTTTTCATTTTGCAGTAGGGATGAAGCATTTACCATTAACTTGCAACAAAAATATATTAAGCGATCCCAAGCCCAAACGTTAACGGTAGTATAAGAGGTGCGAGAAATTTAATTAAGTGGTCTTATCAATGAGCTAACTGCGTGAAACCAACGAACAAGAGCTAGCTTTTACATCCCCCACCTTAATGAGCATTTTCCTTTTTCATTTAGACTATACCGACATTAACATTTCAAATGATACCAGTTAAGTCATGGAACTTAAAATAGCACTGGTGTATGATACAGCAAAGAAGGTATGATAAATATATGGCCCACATAAACAAAACAAAAAAAAAAGGTATGTATAATGTAGTTTAGCATAAGTTTATAAGATTTTGCCTACGAGCCTGATCCTGGAAGACTTAGGTTTCCTTGCCCGAGAAGAAACTGGAAGGCTTGAGAGTGCCGAATGGGGTTGTGAGGCATCATCTTCAGAGTTTAAGATGCGTAAGATGAGGAAGACTCTGGAGGAGGTGACAATTATCATTTGTCAGTAGCCTTTCGAGTTTAAATCCCTGGAGTTTCTACAACATCTGCATATGCTTGTCTTAGTCAATTTGAAACACGAAGTTTATTCTCCCTTAATAAAAAAGGAAGGGTTGGACAACCAAATTTGCTTCATTTAGATTTACTCTTTTTCATTCCACCAGGCAGCTTCATAGCATGGCCATCTGCAAAAAGGAAAGAAGCTAAGGAGACACTATGTGCGTATTATATGTGTATAATATGTATATTTTTTTGCATTCATGCGATTCTATATTTTAATAAGCTACTTTTGAACTCTCTAAATTTAGCACTTTTATGCAATCATTGCACGGAAATTCTGAATGCTATTTATGCTTTTCCGCTTTCTCGTAGCAAGAAAAATCTTCAGATTTTTTTTTCGGTAAGCATTAGTATTGGTTTATTATGAAAGTGGAACTAAGTATAAACCTAATTTAGTTATCTCTTCTGTGAGGTAAAGACTGTCGAATATATATATACCCGGCTTAATATACATGTAATAAAAATTTAGAAGTGCTGATGTAGGAACACGGAGATGTAGAAATGCAGAAATACTGATGACGAAGCACGTAAGCACATTGAAGAGGAAGAATTCTGTTTACGTAGGAGGCTAAAATGTTAAATGCGTAATGACTATTGGCAGCCGAGTAAAATTAAATATTCATTATTTATTTCAATTGACATTTGCCACATACAATTTACATGGCCCTCTAATCGTGCCTATTCAAGCATATTTTCATTTATGATAATAATTTCGGGACGAAGAGAGTAGAGCGAAATAGCGTTCAAATGGCAACAGAGCAGAGTCTAAAGTGTGCATTTGTCGAATATGAAGGCTCACCAAGAGACGGTTTTGGTTTAGGTTAGAAAGATTTCAGTTCTCAAAATTTAGAGTTTAGGTTCCGAGTTAGCTACGTCATCGGCGTTACGCAAGCCATGCAAGACGGATTGATTTAGAAATGACGCAACCCAGAAAAGCTATTATGATTTTTAGAATACAGAAAGGAAATGCCCAAAATAAAAATGAGGAATTAAGAGACTATTACTAAATTACATTATAAAGTTGATTTTCATATTTTTCATCTTGCACATATGCCTGGCTATATCTGGGTATAAATTATTCATTCTCTTACTAACAAAAAAATGTTGTTCATTTTAGAGTCGATATTTTTGCAGTGGCCCATACTTCTAAGAATATAAATAAATAACGGTACTAAACATCATTTCTCTAAGAAGACAAAATCATCTGCGATCGTTTACAGTACCAGCATATAGCATATTTTCTTTAATATGTTTACTTTGATTATTGGTCTTTAGCATGTAGTTCCATCTTCATTGATGATAAAAAAAAAGGCTCTAGGTGTTGCTTCTTTAGATACTGATCGTAGATATATACATCTTAAAATAATTTAGAAATTATTTGTTAGAATAGTTTTAGCAATTCAGAGGATTCCCCGAAAATAAAATCTGTTATGTAGTTCATATGTAGTAAAAATTCTGATTGGAAAAATACTCATTTTGCTTTAAGGGATTAAAAAAAATACGCCATTTTATAACAAATTTATTTTCAATGTAACACGATTGAAAGAAATTTAAAATAGCGAATGGATTAATGATATAATATGCAATGAATGACTATAAATACTGTAATACTCTAAAAACAATAAAGGAAAAATTCGTGAGGGGGGCAGTATTAACACCAGACAAAAATATGGGAAAATAACTATCGTAAGACGATCAGCCGTAGTTCCAAAAGATTTTGATGTACTTAAATGGCCTGACACAGATTTTTTTTTTTTTTTTTTTAATTTTTCTAGGTTTTTAAGAAACACTGGTCAGTTTCGGAGGTGGTCATCACGAAAGGTTTCACTCATAGCCTTTTGAAGAAGTAATTAATAAATAAAGTACAAGTCACCACAGACTCATTACCATTACACAGTTATTGTTTGACTTATCTGACTCATGATTAAGCGGGGATAATTACTCGGTTTACGAATTACTGGGCCTAGTCTAACTTAAAATGGCAAACTTGTTTATTCCGGAATAAATGAATCTCACTAACCCATCAGCGTAAAACAAAACTGTCAATGGAAAATATAAAAGAAGAAGAGAAAAATGCAGGAATAGCACTAATGATTGCAGATGTCATAATATTTTAGAATTATTCTTGTCCAGAATACTATATAATTTAATTATACGTAATCGGAAATATATAAAGAAAAGCGTTCTATCTGACTCTTTCATGCGAGTTTGAACTCGCTGATATTATTAAGATTTAAAAATAATATGAAATATGCATTTTTAAATATTCTTTTTAAATGTCCTTTATATGTTGTTTTTTCATTTCTAATGATGTTCAGACCGATATTCAGACTGTGTTTTGTTTGGAATGGTGATTAAATTTATGACACCTAATAAACTTATCCTCCAGAAAGGCTACCTTGTGACAATGCAAGTTTTTTTTTAACTGTTAATCATAATACAAGAACTGCTCTCCTTTACCGTGTTTTAACTTCGAATTTTAATTTATCGGAGTAATACCATAAATCGACAATAAACTGTAACACTGAAATACACCCGACCTGGCAAAGCGAAAATATAAAGCAAGCAGATATCGTTGACTAGGCGTTCCAATCGACTATCTCCAGGATTTTCACCCATACGCAGAACAGCGCAATTTTTGCAAAACGAATCGAAAGTGGCGAGCAATAAAATGAAATTGTTAACTGAACGCCTGTGATCTGCCTTCAGACAGCTCTTTGTCAACCCTGAACAGAGCTTAGAATTAATTTCACAAACTGCATGTTGGCCAGAAAATAAAGTATTGCTACAGATCGAAGAGCAGGCTTTGTCTAATCTAGCCGAAATGTTTTCTTTACAATCTTCCCATTTTAGGTTGTCTACAAGAGTTTGCTGCTTGGTATCGCCAATATTTCCAGCGATACGAGGCCAAATGTGGTCATACAGCCGCCAACAGCCACAACTAAGACACCGTGAGAACCACTGTGCCTTTATCTGGATCGCGGTGAAGGGAGGCAAGATAAACATCCCTCCCTCACTCATCACCCCCATACACGCACGCTAAATTTAATGCCACTGCTGGGCTATTTTTAGAACACCCTTTTCTTAGAGCAATTATGCAGCGCTGGGATGTCCCACGCGGACGAGTTCTCTTACTCTTGCGCTTCATCCAAAGAACAGTTCTGCACTTCAACTCTCCCCACCGCCATTTACTCTAAGAACACTGTTGACAGAAAATTCTTTGGCCGTGATAGTGCCTACTTTTGTTTTCAAGTGGATGTAACACTGGGACGAACAGAGGAAATGGGTGTGCGGAAAAAATGTCACCCGGAAAAAAGGAACTCCGGGTGACATTTTTTCCTACAACCGAGGAAATGACAAGAAGTAGATTCGTGATTTTTTTTAAAGGAAGAATTTATTAACAATTAAATGAAAATATTTATATCCCTTTGTATAACATGCGTTTTTTAGTGCTTCTTGATTTACGATAAAAGTTAAATTCTGATATATTCATTAGGCAAATCATTTACACAAAATTTGCTTTATAAGAACATCTCATGCAACTTATGGAACACTGCAATAGTATGGGAAACAATGTAAGTGAAAGATCACTTTGGTCATTTTACCATTAGCGTACATAGTTGAAAGCATATTAATGACCTTAAAACTGTGTTTGATAGGAGCGGTAGTTAAGTTTTTCAGCACATAACCTTAAAGGTTACAATGCGCAAAAGGTGCATAACTATGTTTGAAGCTCCAAATTTAAATCAATTACTTAACGGTTGAAATCCTAGAATAAGCAAGAGTATCCATTTCATTGTCTACTCAAGGTTAGGAAGAGCTGTTAAAACACTGGGATATCAGAATATATTGACGATTTAGCCTGTGTATATTGTTCTTCAGCAGCATATGGAGTTTTAACTTGGGACTTATTTCTTCTTTTCGATTGTGACATATTATTTTTATCAGTGGTAGCATATTACGTGCAAATTTCAGTAAAAAATGCTAAATCAGCCTTCATGTATTTTCGTTTTTAACACTGCTTTACATTTTCTAATGTAATCCTAATTTTCCTAATCAGCCAAAATGATGAATATATATAATTTCTTCCGAAATGTTACCGGAAAACGTTCATTGACACCAACAGCAAGATCATCATACATACTTGAATTAGTGTCAACTATAAACGGCATTATTCTTTGAATAAAATATAATCATCATTTGCATATGAATGGTGAGCCCGTTATGAAATAACAGTGTCATTTATATCAATGTAACATGTCATGCAAAGTTAAAGTTTCAAAGGCAAGAAGTATATAAGTTTCTAATTCAAAAATGCTTCCATGCCTGTCATAATGTTATAACCGTTTAATAAAGAGGCATGTCTTGCTTTACAGACCTTCATAGGTGTTACGCTTTTCTACAAATCGTAGGTTTATGGCAGTACTGCAATGAAAAAAATTATAGGTGGCATTTCATCAGTCATAAATATTTTGTATCTTTGCATTACATTTCAACATTTTCACAATATTTAAATGTTTTACGTTGTTAAAATATTGAAATGAGGTCACATAATAATAATAATAATATAACTTCTAAGTGACCTGCGGCAGATCTTTAAAATTCTATGATAATTTTCTGTTGTTAAATTTGTCCATCTATTTCTTTTTTTCCTCTCACCTAGTCTATTACAGCATATACATATTTTTTTTTTACTCTTAAATTGTTAATTCTCCAAATATTTCAAACATTTTGAACAATATTACATTGAATCTAAGGTTATGTCTAATCTTGTTATTGCATCTGTATATTCTGAAATTTATCCAAGAAGACCATCAGTGGCTCCAGACGATTTGGATCTTCTCTGTAAGTGGATATTCATTACAGATATTTATTAATGCTCTCGTGTAAGTTATTAATGACCATCTCTCAGAGTGACCAGTATTTCACTGGTTCTGTCACTTTATAGGTGATCTTCTAAGAAAGGTGGTCGCTACTATAGGAGGTTTACTGTATCTCAAAGGAAAAGTTGCAGTCTCTGATTTTAATAAAAAGATGCGTCATGTTGGCATGATCGTAGGAAAGCCGGCTTCCATATAGCCTTTGCATAAATTGAAATCCGAGAGAAGGCATGGATGTTTGTAAATGTCTCTGCGGAACGAGGGCACTTAAAATACTGTCCAGCCGAAATTCTTCTCGAGACGCTGATGCTAGGGGAAGAGGAAGCTACATGAATAAATTCTCTCGGAATTCTTCTTCAAAACTGGGACGGCGCTAAAAGTAGTCCTGTAAAATTCCTAAGGCCACGCTAAGGGGGGGAATTATAATGGATATAATGGATTTCATGTCGCTCTTGGCCATAACGGATTTCATGGATTTGATCAACCGATCCACTGATATCAAGAAAATTAGAAACAATAGTAGCAATAACAAATCAAAAAGCTGCAGATGATTAGTCTTAGCTAAGGAGATATCTTGAACGCCGAGACAGGACCTTCTGTATCACACAGTTAGCCGATCTTAGAAAGCTCTAGAAGCAAATTAAATTCTCTACATCATGGAATACACAATATATATATATATAAATCTGTTGTGGACATCACATGACTTCCTTATACAGACTATTCAATTATACACATTTTTTGCAGCACCTCATTCAAACTTCTTTTCTCCAATTCTAATTTAATTAACCGTTTTCTCAAGGCAAGTTGAAAATGACTTTAAAAATTACAAACTTTGAAATCAAATGTCCCGGTCAATTTTTGCCTTACGGGAGTCAAATTTCTTCTAATTAGTCCAAAGGAGCTTTGTCCCTGAAGGACTACTGTTTTCGTTTTGCGATTTTGCGTCGGAAACATTAAATGTCCGTTCACTTTTCAAACTGTTGCCACCAAGTATTGCAGCCCTGTATTATATTTAAAGAAATTCAATAATGAAGAATGTGCATAAATGTATGTATGTTTCTCGCATTGTGATAAAACGACAGTACCTAGAGCCATCGAATTTTGAATGACGTAATCCTTCTGCGAATATGGGCATCTGGAAGCCCAAATTTAAAATTTGGAATTTGTTTTATCATCGATTTCATATTTTGTAAAACTTAACGAATTTTTGAATAACAAATTCAAGGATTTCAAAGCGAGGAATGGCAATGTTGTACAGAAAAAACATTTTTATCTGCACCGCGTGAGACTGTGTATAGGATATTCTAAAGATATGCTCAGTTTAAAATTATTTTGCGATATTGTTCTTGAATTGAATTTAATGGTTTAAGTGCGAAAAACGTGATATTTAATAAATAAAGGTAACATACAAAATGTTTAAAAAAACGCCCCCTTTGAATGTAATTTAAACTCTGAAACATTTCAGATTTTTTTAAAAATTTTATTTATTTATTTATTTATATATTTGCGAGTATAAAACTTTCCTAAATATATGTATAGGAGCCAAGAGACCGCATTAAAAGTTAGATTTCGTTATTTGTCGAAAATTATTTTTTGTTTAATATGCATTACCAATAATATTGTTACGAAAAATTCGGCGGTTGCGCCTGTATGTAAGCTTTCCGGCATAGCACTAGGGTTGCCATAAAATAGTGTTTGTTAGGGTTGCCAGATTGGTGACTTTATCGCCCATTTGGCGACCAAATTGGCGATATCCCATGGTCCAATCGGGAAGCTTCTAGAATAACTTCCTGTCGAGATATTTCTCGAAACGTGTGGAACTTAAAGAAAAGCTATATAAACCCTTGCGTTTCTGAGAGCAGTTAGTTGCAAGATTGCTAGATTGTGAAGCAGTGTGATTACGAGTGTGATTAAGTGTGTGATTAATTGTGATTAATTGTGAGAATAGCTGTTTACTGTGAGTGCTAAGCTGCGCGAGAACGGAAATAAATAAATATTGTGAACGGAAAGCGATCGAGATAGTGCTTTGCCGTGAAGCTATCTTTACAGTATAGCTTGACAGTGGATTGGTGATTGTTCCACGGTGTTTATTAGAAGTTTAGTGTTGCCGTGAAGCTACCTGTACAGTTACAGCCTGAATCTGTGTTGCTGATTGTTTCAGCGTATTTATTGTAGATTTTCGACGCTTTTAAAGGTAATTTTGGAACTGTGCTGTAAATAGTGATTCTTGTAAATAAATTGTGCTTTATATTGTTCTGCATCGTGTTTTCATCGGATACTCTCAAATCTACGAACCCGTATAACGCAACAATATGAATGCTTTCGTCATTTAAAATACTTCTGTAATTAGAAGGGTATGATTACAACTAACGGTTGCCGGATAGGGACTTTTAAACCAGGTAAAGGAGTGGTTCATCGTTCTACGGCTTATCGTTTTGAGTTATGCAAGATACACACATACGGTACGTCCTTATAGACGTCACAAAAAAGTCCATTTTGAATCCATTTAGAATTCGCTTCGGAATAAAGAGTCCGTTGTTGTCCGCACGTACAGATGTCATAAAAAAATAGAATGTATTAGGGGACCGGTCAAAATGGATATTTCTGTAGAAATATGATACTTGAAATTTTTTCGCGATTAAGATACTTCCTTTACGTCGTATCAGGAAGTAAAAAGTGAGAGACAGAGTTTTGATTTTTTTGTTGCGATATTTGTCTTATTATGGTGGACTAAAGCAGAACCTCTAATGATTCGAAGCGCTCCTAAAATTTAAATCATTATATTGAAAATCATGCTTTAAATTATGCTTAATTTTTCTTAAAATTTTGTTTGATGTTTTTTAAAATAGATTAGATTTTGATTAGATTTTTAAAATAAACATTGTATTTAGGACAGCAGATATTGAAACAGTCAGTCGAAAGAAAATTTAAGTCTGACTTTTTCAAAAACAGACGTTCTTAAAGCAAAGAAGCAGAACAATCAAATGAAGCTTTGCTTTCCCCTTTTATTACTAAACAGTCCTCTCCCAGACTCCTTAGATGTCCGTTTCTGAAAAGTACTATATTTACTCTTTTTTTTAAATGGGGGGTGACAAAATATCTGTACAGCACAACAATAAATTAATGCAATAGAACTTAGGTAGGGGAAAAAACAAAAGAAAGAAAAAGGGAGTATGACATTTCTATAGCGTTTCGTTTGTGGTTTTGCTGGTTTCTCTCCATACTTTGTCCCCTTGAACCGACCTAGAGAGATGAGTCGTCAAGCTTCATCGGTCACTCCGCTTGACCCTTTCCTTCCATGCTCACTGACCTCTTTACCTTCCCTTTCACTGACCCCAAACAGAACGGATTTGTTAACGATTTCTTTGATAAAACTTTTTCCAGAGTGGAAATTCTCTCTTTTAGATTTTAATTTTCGCTTTTAAAGGTAATCCTCTACGGGAGGTGGTCATTCCGAAAGAATTCATTGTTCTGTTATATACGTAAACATTATACGAATCTGTGTAAATACGAATACGCGTATGCAATTTATCATACGTCAGTTCCCAAAATATCCACAAAATTAAAATTACAGTCAGAAAATGGTGGAGGGATCGTTTTGCTCCTACTTTTCATGTGCCTTTTCGGGATAAGCATTTGTTTAAAAAACGATATATCGCACCAGGATATATATATATATATATTGCTTAATCATTCACTCCTGCATGAAACTTCCATTAACTTTGATTCTTTTTTAACTTTAGGAATAACAGTTTTTCTGTCTCTCGTCTTTTGCTCCCTGCTGCTAGGCTGGATTTTGTTCCATTAATTAAAAAATTAAATAAATAATTCAGGACAATAACGTGATGATTTGGGTAGAAACTCTAGATGTATTTGGCCAAGAGTCAAATGCGTGCAAAGCGCATGCCATTTTAATTCGCAGCTTGAGTACTTAGTTAAAATTTTGAAAAGATTATTTTGCAACCTGAGAAAAATTATTGTTAATACTAGTGTTTATCGATAAAACGCTCCGAAGATCCGGCTTCCATTTCGTTCCGGAAGGTGAGAAGAAAATAAAAATAGATAAATAAATAAAAATTAAAAAAAAAACTTTTGTAGAATCCATGTAATTTAACCTCTAAATGAACCAATTAAAGAATGGTCTAATATCAAAACATTGGTTTCGATTCTATAGTATAGTTTTCTTAATGCATAAAAGAATTTGTTAAAACCAAGAAAAATTTCAAAAAGTATTAATGATCAGTTTTTCCACGGCTTTAACTCACCAATTCTTAAAAAGATTTCTCGTAACTAAAGCTTCCGTGCTAAAAACATGATGGACACTGTAGTGGAGCCAACATATCTAAGAAAACTATCACTGAAAAAGGTAACAGCTCTAAGAACATGAATTAGCATCAGCTCTAAACATCATTTATCTAAGACGACCACTTTTACAGAAAAATAAAATCATCTAGACCCCAGGGTAATCATATTAGAGAAAGTTCAGTATATATTTTTGCAGAGTGTGTCATAATGAATACTCTAACGAAGACTACCTCCCTAAGATGACCACCTCTGAAGATGAAAACTGTTTCTGACATGAGAAATAAACATAGATATTGAACTTTAAGATGGCTTAAGACTTCGTCGCTTTAAGATAACCATCACAACACCAAAATTACCTGGAATCATCACAGGGGTTCACTATGTATGCTGAAACATTTCGCCGTTCCTTCAGGTTCTCTTTGTCCTGCATGTAATTAACTCGCTCAGAAACCAGCTAGTTGTAATAATGAGAAAGTAAAAAGAAAAAGAAAAGAAAGAAAATCTGAAAGGTTTCAGATTTTAAAAAACGACGTTCAAAGGTGTGTTTTTTTTAACATTTTGTGTGTTTCCTTTATTTATTAAATATCAAGTTCTTCGCACTTAAACCATAAATTCAGTTCAAGAGCAATATCGTAAAATAATTTTAAATGACCATATCTTTAGAATTTCCGATACAGTCTCGCTCGCTGGAAATAAAAATGTTTTTTTTTTCTATACAACGTTACCATTGCTCGCTCTGAAATCCCCGAGTTTGTTAATCAAAAATTCTTTAAAGTTTTACGAAGTGTGAAATCGATAATAAAACAAATTCTAAATTTGAAATTTGGGCTTCCAGATGCCCATATTTTCAATAGGATTACGTCATTCAAAATTAGATGGCTCTAGGTACCGTTGTTTTATCACAATGCGAGAAACATACATACATTTATGCAGATTCTTCATTATTTAATTTCTTCAAATATCATACAGGGCGATAATATTTGGTGGCAACAATTTGGAAAGTGAAACGGATATTCAGAGTGATTCGACGCAAAATCGCAAAACGAAAACAAGGGGAAAGGCCTTTTAGGGAGAAAGCCCCTTTGGAATAATAATAAAAAAAGAGAGAAGCAGCTTCTGTATGATTCAGTTATAGAGAACATATGCTAACTTGGACTGCGTCATTAAATCCACAGATCACTCATATTTCGTCTCAGACTGCATTTCCCACTGCTGAATTGAATAGTTTTCGTTGATAGAATAGAATAGTTATAGAATGAATAGAATAGTCATATTATAGTTTTCGTTGCTTTTTGCTATGTGTAACGTAATTAAGTTAGTTTCCCTTAGTAAGTTCTCTGTGAAAGCTTTGCTCTCTTAGCATTATCATCCAGTGTTTCTTTAACTGTTTTCCAGAAGTCATTCTATGTACACTTCCCGATCGGATTGGATTGAATTATTTTACCGTAGCAAAATGTATAAGAGTTATCTGCCAAGTGGAGGGATGCTTTCATTTTGTTGACAACTTGATCAAGAATACAGGCTAACAAACGTCCATGTAGCCAATCCGTTCACCTAGACTTGCATCCAGATCGAACTTGTAATGTTCAGGGTTTTCATGCACTCAGCCTACTATGGGCCTATTTTGTGACACTGGTAAAGCGAAGTATAGGATAAAGAATTTTACTGTAAAGGTAATAAGGCTGGTAATTTGCTATTGTAATTCATTATTTTTTTCTAAGATCATTTAAATAAAATAAAATACTAACTTAAGAATAATAATAAAATATCTGCCATCGTAAAAAAAAAAAAAAAAAAAAAAAAAATTATAAAATCTGCATCCTTGAACTCCAAATTGTAGTTACGGCATGATCAAGCCATCTGAATTCAAGCACAAATCAGAAATTTTCAGATATCTAAACACGAAATTCTAGAAGTTGAAGTACAAATGTTTAAAATAACAGCCGATAGAATATGGAAATAAAGATAAATTATCTTGAAGATCTACGTCGAGTAGAATGATTAAATCACTAAATGTGTCAAAATGTAAACAGTTCTTTAAAACTGAAGAAACAACCAAGCAAAATCTTGAGTTGAACACAGCAACAAAGACTGCGCAAACATCTTGCGATAAATTTAGAGAAGTGGTTATAAAATTTCGCCCTCTTACATGCTGGAAAATGAGTTGAACCTAAACACCGCCGTGAAGAGGCATCTGGAAACGATTTTTGCAAAGTGTTTGGCGCGGTGGCTCGTGGGAGATTGTGCACGTGTTGGCGACCATGTGACATAACACAAACCATCTGTCCTCTCTCAACCGGTGGGAGGACGGAATGGGAAAACGGACGGTTTCCCTCGTCTCATCTCCAATTACCTCATGTAATAATAATCTCTCCACGGCAAAGAGGCGCGGGAGAATAATTTTCGCAGAATCCCCCCCTCATTTTTTTATCTGTGAGATTTCATGTTTACGGGTATGTAGCGCCGTTTGTGATTCTCGGAAATTAACACTAAAGAGGAAGGAGGTCTGAAAATTTAAGCATTCAGTTCCAATATTATTTTTTCTGCTTTACTTTCTTCTGTGTATATATTATGCAAGTAACATTATGGTCTGAGAAATGAACATTTTATTCTAGCTCTGTATAACATTGTCTAACTTTCTGTTAACTTTTTATATTATTAAAAAAAAACGGATTTTGGTGGCACAAGCATCATAGTATAACTTAACGATTTAAGTTTCTTTCTATAATGTTTCTCCAAATTTCTTTTATGGCTTAACAGTACGTTGTCTGAATTATCAAGAATAATTTGTATATAGATATTTAGAAAGCTATAAGTGCAGAATGAAAAATTTCACTGAAATCATTACGCGCAGTTTAGAGGGAACTTTAGTTTATCTGCTTATCTTAAACCTCTCATTTATTTGTAAAATGTGCAGATTCCTGTAAGATTCCTAGTTTTAAGCTTGACTATTTTTATTAATGTAAGACATAATGTGTGTCAGTATTTCAATAACAGCGGATTTGGAGGGAAGAAGGGAAGATTTCTCCTCCAACTGACTGCATAACCACTTATGTATTGTCCGTTTTATCATATTCCTTATGCTAAACTTTTTGTCAGCGAAAGCTGCCTTGAAAATTTCGTTCATAAGCTTACTAGACTAAAATACAGGCATCTTAGTATGGTCTCTTCGTCAAATGTGATTTGAGAACGTCTGGCGGAGTTTTATCTAAAGCATTCAGAAAACAAATAACTGAACGCCTTTTTCTCTTTGAAAATACTTCAGAGTAGATGATCAGGACAAGTCTGTATGCATTAATACCTCCAGCTGGAGAGCATTATGACATGCGGTGAGGAAAAATGTATCTACACATCACATATAGAAATTTACAAGCCAATTTACTTTCTGTTAATTAGTTTACAACTTACTTGTAATATACAAGATTCGTCAAAATGTGTATACACACTTAAATGAAGGGACATTTTTATTGCGTATTTAGTTAGTTAGTTGACAATATCAGTTGTTATACGGCTGGACATGGATTTGAACAGTCTTCGAATGGCAGTGAAGGGTTTTGCAATCCATGTAGCTTATTTCTCTGCTAGACCATCTGTCATATTGACTAACGAATGTTATACTTGCCTCTTTGTAACCATTAATCAAATGTTTTCAATTGTTGAAAAAACTCTAGAGAATGAGCCGTCGAAGAAAGGAGTCGAACACCCAACGTCGAAGATAGGAGTTGAACACTCAACTTCGAAGACAGGAGTAACAAACGTGAAGTCAAACACACACAATTATAAATTATTTAAAACTTATTGTAATGTATAAACGGGGATTTACAGAGAAAATATGGAAAGATTTAAGACCAGTTAATTAAACTAATAGTATTAACTAAACTAACATATAACCAAAGTGTTTTAACTACTCCAACTACTGCTGTTCAAGCTGCTTTAATATCCAGTGGAAGTGTTTCAACACTTCCACTGGACATTAAAGCAGAACAGGAATCAAAGTTTTTCCGTCTCTTTCAAGCGGACCACATTATAGATGAATTAAATGTACGAAGTTCTGTAGTAGAAGTCCCAAAATTGAGCAAACACTCAGCTCAATCCGTACCAGTCATATGGCATACGAATACCGAGAAAGAAAAGGAAATACAGTGGTGCCTCACACAACGAACTTAATTCGTTCCAGGAGCAAGTTTGTTATGTGAAAAGTTCGTTATGTGAAACGCGTTTTCCCATAACAATACATGTTAAAAAAATATTTCGTTCTGTAGCATAAAATATGCTAAGATGACATAAAAAAAGATAAATTTTTTGTTATTATTTTTATTTAGATGCATCTAAAAACATAATTTAAAAAAAAAACACACATTTTTTTAATTTTAAGACAGACTAAGTAGAGTCTACCGAATCTTGCACATCTTCATCCATTTTCTGCTTTTTGGCCGATGGTTTCATGAAAAACCTGTCCAAAGTCGTTTGTTTTTCTCTTTTCTCCAACATCTGCCGGAAATAATGGACAAGAGTATCGGAGTAATGATCGTTGATACTGTTTGCTTCAACTGAATCCGGATAGTGGGCATTGGTAAACTCCTGAATTGCTTTCCATTTGACCAGGATGTTCTTAATGTCAGCAGTTGGGATTGGTTGATTGTTTGATTGTTGCTCCTCGTTATCAGATGACGCTTCCCTTTGAGCATTGTCCTGTTGCTGGACCAGAAGTGCTTGGAGCTCGTCAGTTGTCAGCTCTTCTTCGTGTTCCTCAATAAGCTCCTCTACATCCTCTTCCTCTACCTCTAATTCCAACCTTTGGGCCACTGTGATGATGTCCTTCACCACTTCTGTGTCATCAACTACTGCTTCTTCCTGGGTCCACGAAGGCACAAGCATCTTCCAAGCAGAAATGAGGGTCCTTTGTGACACTTCTTCCCAGGCCTTCTGTATAAGTCTGTATAAGTTCTGTATAAGTTCTGTATAATACGCCATAAGGACATCAAATTTCTCCTTCCGAAACTTTCGAACAGTCATATTGTCTCCACCAAACTCGCATTCTTCAAACACCTTATTAAAGAGGGCTCTAGTGTAGAGTTTTTTAAAGTTCGCAATAACTTGCTGATCCATTGGCTGAAGAATGGATGTGGTGTTTGGTGGCAAATACTGCACCTTGATAAAAGGATAATTTTCCTGCAATATTTCCTCTAGGTCTTTTGAGTGAGAAAGGGTATTGTGAAGTATCAGAAGGGCTTTGAGCAGCAGTTCTTTTTCCAGCAAGAATTTCTTCACGGCAGGAGCAAAAGTTTCCAGAATCCATTCGTTGTAGATAACTTGGGTCATCCAGGCTTTTTTATTGGACTTCCAATGGAAGGGCAGTTTGGACTTAATAACGTTATTTTTCTTGAAAATTCTTGAATTTTCAGTTTGATAAACCAATAGAGGTTTGATCTTGAGGTCTTTGCTGGCATTAGACGAAAACATAAGGGTAAGTCTGTCCTTCATGGCTTTGTGTCCTGGCAATTTCTTCTCCTCTTTTGTAATGAAGGTTCTGCTCGGCATTCTTTTCCAGGAAAGACCCGTTTCATCGGCATTGATTAATACATTTTTGAAAGTTAATAGAGAACTTTTCTGCTTCTTTCTCGTCAGCACTGCCAGCCTCACCATGCATAGCAACGCTGTGGATTCCACACCTTTTCTTAAATCTAAAAAACCACCCCCTGCTGGCTTTGAATTCTTCTTCATTATCTTGATTGCTGCTACTTCCAGAGACGTTTTTCTTTAGATCGTCATAAATTCTCTTGGCTTTGTGACAGATAATATCTTGGGTTGTTACGTCACCTTTTACCTGCCTGTCCTTAATCCAAATCGCTAATAGCCTCTCCATTTTCTCGTGGATTGAAGACCTATGTTTTTCATGAAATAGTTTTGATACTCCTTTGGCTACTTTGGCTGATTTGATTGCATCCTTATTTGTCAAAATGGTGAAAATGGTGGTCTTGCTGAGGCCAAACTCTTTGACGAAGTCACACTGTTTTAGCCCACATTAATTCTTTCTAATTATTTCCTGTTTCATTTCAACAGAAATCACCTTCCTGCTTTTTTTAGAAGCCATGATATAAAAAAAATATTGAGTTTAACTTAAAAGGACGACTGCCGTGATACGTGCGTGATTTAATTCGTAATGAAGAAAGATTGCCGCGATACGTGCGCAGTGACTAACGACTGCCTGCAGTGCCTGCGCGGAAAGATGCAATACATCGGCAGCGATCGCGGAAGCTCGGGCGAAGCAGTCGTGGAAGCTCGGGCAAAGCGGTCGTGGAAGCTCGGGCGACTTCGTTGTGTGAAACGAAGTTGAATCATGAAATGAAGTTCGTTGTGTGAAACGAAGTTGAATCATGAAATGAAGTTCGTTGTGTGCAGCGTTCGCTGTGCGAGGCGTTCTTTATGCGAGGCACCACTGTAGAAACTTACAGATTAATCAAAGATCCAAGATAAAGTTGGAGCTGCATTTACAGCTTACCAAGATAAGCAGTCTCTAATGTGTCAAAAATTTAAACTAAATGATTCAAGCCCAATTTACCAAGTTGAAGCAATAACCTTAAAGGAAGCCTTTTTACGTCTAAATATTTTCTCAAAAATAATAAGGCACATTGTGCAAGTATTTATAACGTACAGTCAAAGCGTTTTAAAGGTGTTATTTCCTTCGAACAAAACCTCTTTATTTATTCAAGCTTTTCGAGAAACAATAAATATAGAAAGTAATGGTCCCATTAACGGGGGCATATATGTAGGTTATAATAGGAAACGAAGTTGCTGATGCAGCAGCTAAGGAAGCCACGTCAAAAGAAGTGTTTGATATTCATCTTCCCATTTCAAGACAGTTAAGCAGAAAATTTCTAAACAAGTCTTAGTAAAATGGCAAAGCAGATGGAATTAGGCAGATACGGGAAGATTTAACTCGCGAATATGTCCCACAAATATCACAAAAATAATAAAAACAAATTTTATGCTAGTACAATTAGCAACAAATCATGGAAAGTTCCCATCGTATTTCCATTGATCCTTGAGATGAAATTTAAAATGTAGGTGCGAAACACCAACACATATAGGAGACGCCAAGCATTCATTATATTTGGGAATGTTCAACACTTTCTATCATTAGAGCAAAGCATCTACCAGGGTTTCCAGGAAAACTCCAACGAAGGATTTATTCTATACCATGAAGTGTGTGCTTGCGTGTCAACAGATTATGAAATATAGTACTGAAAACGAAGGTACGGTGATTATAAATAATCAATCATATTAAATGAGGGAATTAGCAAGTATTTAAGAGCAAGTAAAAGTTATGACATGTTCTGTCTGCAACAGTACAGCAAGAGCAAGAGAAGATTATATCAAGTCTTTTCTTTCCATTTACATATCTTGTACATAGTTTTTTTTCCTTACTCTATTATATTAACAAAGGACCAGCGGGTCCTGTTGACAAGGTTAGCAGATTTTCCAGTCAAGCGTGGTTTGTCCCTATGCCCTCAGCCTCATGGCACCATATATTAAGCAGATGACTGTGTTTTGCCAATTTCGGCACGGAGTTCAAAAATACCTCCCCGCAGTGTTCTTCAATGAACGGGACAGAGTTCAAAATACTGACAAATGTCCTAAGGCCGGGTTTTTTAATGGTCGGGGGCTTTATTTAATAGCCATTAGCTTTGCGCCACTACAAGGGCCGAAAGTGGTGGCCATTTCATTCAGCACCTAATAGCCACCGTTGCCTCCTATAAAGGGACGCACATTTACAATCATGCCATCTCCGGGATTCGAACTAGGGCCCATTACTACGGAATTCAGGGTCACTAACCACTATACTGGCTAGGCGGCCCTAAGAAAATATAAACAACATGGACAACATGTGATCTCGAACTTTCCTGTTGAAACGTTAACAAGGGAAGATCCGAAAATATGGTACAGACACGGTCTTCAAAACTTTAGTAATATAATGGTGGATGGTACCCAGTATTATCCCATACCATCAGTTCGGATACGGGGTGCATTGTAGCAGGCCTCCACGTGGTTCACCCTGGGTAACGCTAAATCTGCTACTGCGACTGCCGCTCTCCACAAGTCTTCTTTTATGATACCTTCGAACTTTGATGCCAATCGTCTTTCTAAGGATTTGCAACGACTGGAGTTCTCCAGTGGAATGCTGGTGGTATTTCTCACGAAAAAAAAATTGCTGACTATTCTAAATTCTTATGATATTGATGTTTTTATTATTATTGAGGCTAATTTGTGTTATGAATTACTGAAATTTCCCATTTTTGAACCTTATTATCTTAGAGTTCTTCCCAAATCGAGAAGAATCGCTAGTGGTATTTTGGTTGGTGTAAAGAATGGCCCGATTTCTGAGTTTCACGAAATTAGTGATCTCTCCTCATACAAATTGTAAAATTGGATGTGTGGAAATGGAAAAAACACTTTAAAATTTATGGTTGTTACAGTCTACCCAGTAACACCAAACTTGACTTTAGCTTATTGATTGTCTCCGGTAAAACAATTCTTTGCTGCGATTTTAATGCCCATAGTCAACTCTGGAATTATAAAGACACAAATTCTGCTGGTTTGGTGATGGAAGATCTTTTGAATTCTGATAAACTGGAGCTTCTGTATAATGATTTAGACGTTCCAACCTATCTGCATTATAACGGCAATTAGCTTCTGCAGACATTTCCGATGTTGCTGAGAGAGAAGTAATTTAGGATCCTAGTTCTGGCCATCGCATGATTGTTACTATTTTCCATTTTACCTTTAAGAAATCACTAAGGAATTCCGTTATGCACAGATTGAATTTTACTAAAGCTAACTGGAATGCCTTTACTGTAGATCTTGAATCTATATTTGGATCTACTTCTAGTTCCTGTGAAACAGGCGAGAGTATTGATTGCGCCTTTTCTAGATTTACTAAAATTGTTTTCGATATTGAAAACAAGTGGATACCGAGAGGCAAACAATTCATCTATAAACCTTTTTAGAATGAAGATCTTGCCATTCTTAAAGAAAAATCGTCTATGGCTCGTTCCGCTGCTGAACAATCCAAGAGTCCTGAGGACATTCAACACTGGAGTCTGTTGAAAATGTTGCTGTCCTCCGTAAAGAAATTCTTTCTGCTAAAAGAAACTGTTTCAATAATTTAATTTCTAAAATTGACTATAAGAAGGGTGGCAAGAGAGTTTACAACTACGTTAACAAATTACAGAATGAGAAGATTGCATCTACCAGAGAGCCGTTGAAAATTGGCAGTTGTGTTTTAATTGATGATAGAAATATTTCTAACGCTTTTAATTCTTTTTGCTCTTCTAGACAACGCTTGAGGAGAGACCTCAAGATCCAACAAAAGTATATTAGACGGGAACTTCGTCACCCCGCCTCTTCCCTAAATTGTGAACACGAGATATTTTATCAAGACTTTAACAAGGGAGAACTTATAGAAGCTATTAGCCATGTCAAGAGTGGCAAAAGCCCTGGTCCAGATAATTTCCACCCAGAGTTCTTGAGACATTTTGGTAGAAAGGCACTCTCTGTATTATTGGAACTCTATAACTATATTTGGAACACTGGTGTTCTATCGATCTGGAAAAAGGCGATATCGTTCTTATACTTAAAAGTAATACCCCCGGGGGTCGACATAGAGAACTCTGTGAAGCTACTGGCTAGGATCTGTACCTAGGCAGTCTCGGCCACTGGGGTATATAAGATGACTTCACAGGACTAGAACCCTAGTTTATTCTCAGGTTGGTTCAGGCTTGGCAGGGACCGTACTGGTACTGTCGTTTCTATTCCTCTGGCTGTGGTGAAGCTATATCGTTTTTAGATATCGGCCTTCTCGATGGGGGTTTGGCTGCCAGAGTCCCAGTGACGGAGACTGACAGAGTAAGGCAAGGCACAGAGATCGAATTTTTTTGCGCTGAGGGAGTGGTGCTCCGAGGCAAAGATGACTAGCGACCCCTTTTTTGTATTAAGTGACTAATGTTTTCGTCCTTGCTGAGGCTACGTATAAAGCCGGGCAGGGACTGTGGGGTCCGCGCCGCCGTTGAGAGGTCTCCAAGGTCTTGATTCATACTTCGAAAGGTAATATCCAGGACGAGGGTCTTGGCGCAACTTAAAAGTAATAAAACTTCGGATAATTTAAATAGATATCGACTAATTTCCTTAACTAGCGTTTTATCCAAGGTCACAGAAAGAATGATTACAACACGTCTGAGCTGGTTTCTCGAATCTATTAACCTGATATCTCCAAATCAGGCTGGATTTAGGAAATGGATGTCCACAAGCCAACAAGTTGTCTCAGTCAGTCTATAAAACACGCTATCGATCAGAGATGCTCTGCCTTCGCTGTGTTTGTGGACTTTGAGGCTGCTTTCGATAAAGTTTGGCGACTCAAATGCATCCAGAAATTACAAAAGCTGGGTGTGTGCAGTAATATGCTCTTTTGGATCAGGAGCTTTCTTTCACAACGTTTCTGTTGTGACGCCACTCGTTTTGGTGATTCTGTGTCCCACTTTAAACAAAGCGAAACTGGCTTACCACAGGGCACTGTAATCAGCTCTATTTTATTTAATATTTTTATTGAAGATCTTCCAAGTATTTTGACTTCTGATGGAATGACTAAAGCTGCCCTTTTTGAGGACGATCTTGTTATCTGGTGCTATGCATCCAAAGGTGATCAGTTCAAGTTGAATACTTTCCTGAATAAGTCTCTCGAAAGGCTGGAGAGTTGGAGTATAGAAAATAATATGACTGTAAACTTGGGGAAGACTAATAGTCAATATTTTACTTTAAATAGACAACCTTTTACTTCTGAGCTTGTTTACAGAGGTTCCCCCTTACAGCATAATGATGCGTCAACTTATCTGGGATGCATCTTTAATAATAAAATGAAATGGACTAAGCACGCTGAACACGTCATCTCAAAATCTAGGAAGAGACTCCCCATCCTTAAGAGACTAGCTGGTGCTAAATGGGGATGTGGCAAAACTACTCTTAACACTACTTATAAGACCTACATCCAGTCAGTTTTAAATTATTGTAATGAAGTTCTGGTCTCTGCCTCGGATAGAGTATTGGGAATGCTTGATGTTTTCCAAAACCAAGCTTTGCGATTGATCACTGGAGGTGTTAAAACTACTCCCGTATTTGCTATGTATTTGCTTTGTGACATACAGCCAATGACTAACTTGGTGCGGAGGAATGCAACTATTCTTTATAATAGACTTATTAGACTCCCAAATATTTCTTTTTGGCGTAAATACAAATTTTCAGAACACGCAATCTAAAGACTCAGAGGGGTTTCATTCAATGCGTCCGAGAGAATACTCAATATAATGCCATTAACGACAAGGCCTATGAATTGTTATTTCATTTAAATCCACTGCAGTTTTTGGTTCTCGATGTCAGATTAGACTTGACCTTGAATGTGAGGAAAAGCGACCTATGCCCAACTGCTCTTCGTGCCATCACTTTGGAAACCATTAATACTCTTTATCCTCCTAGTGAGTGGCTTCATGTTTATACTGATGGTTCCCTTTTGGATTTCACCAGGACGCTGGTGCTGGCGTCTTCTGTGATCTGTTTTCCTTTTACCTACATGTGGGCTCCCATACAACTCACTTTGATGGTGAAGTCTACGCCATCTAGTTAGCCCTACAACAGCTTTCTGCCCGTCTCTGTTCTCTTCATAAAGCTGTAATTTTATCAGACTCGAGTTCTCCTCTTCAGGTCATAGCGAGTAACCTAAGAAAACAAAGTGCTCGTGTCCAGAGCTGCAGGGAGATGTTGAGCGGAGTTCAAGTAAGGGTTGCTTTCCAGTGGGTGCCATCACATTGTGGGCTTTGGGGAAACGAGATGGCTGACTTTTTGGCAAAAAAAGGTACGGATATTCTTCAGAGATCTTCCAGAGACCTACCTCTTCATTTTGCTAAACTTGAAATTAAAAGGATTTGTAAAAAATCTTTTTGTAATGCTGCTGATAGTGTTTCTGAAAATAAATCATGGAGGGTGCTGTTGGAAGCTGATTGTGTCTCGGACTGTCCTCGTGCTACTGCTGTGACTGAGTTTAGACTGTTGACTGGTCATGACTGCCTTCGTGCTCATTTATTTCGTTTTAACCTGACTTCCTCTCCTTTATGTGCTTTGTGCGATTCTGGACAAATCATGGATGCTGCTCATCTGGACGTGTCTCTGCACTTAAGAGTATTGTATTGTAAAAAAGTATTGGAGAACTCTTTGCCTAAAGACCTGATGGTCAACGGCCTGGCATTTGATAAATAAAAATAATCAGTTCGGATACTGGGACGGTATGACATTGAAGAATTCAAGAATGTTCGTTCGTTCCGTCGATGCCTGCACACACTGATACGGCCATCATGATACTGTTAGCAAAAAACGCAAATCGTGTGAAAAGATGACTTAGGTGATTGATGCAAATTAATGTATCCATATTCAAAGCTGAACGCAGCATTGTAGGGTGGTGATTTCTGTGCCGTAGCGTGAAAAAAAACTGGAGCAATAATCGTCTTAAGGACAATATGTAACACGGCAGACGTCGTTGCACCGCATGTGCGGATATTTCGTGCTGAGCAGTAATCTCAGTTTTCTAAAACAGGATACTTGATGCAGTTGTACAGTTCCTAACAGCGATACGTATAAATAGCCTATGGTCTCGAAACTGGTGTATGGGGTCTACCGAGATCTCACGTGTCTCTCTGTGTGTATGCCCCTCCTATAGCCATTTAAATTACAAAATTTTCGTAACAGGTATTAAACAAAGCAATCGCTATTGTGTGGTAGTGCTGACTCGTGGCAAACCGGTAGGCTGCGAATTCTTTTACGATCGAATTCTGAAACTTGGCGCTATGAATTCCTTCTTCTTACATGAGGCTTCTAACACAAAACACAACGGGTAAACACGATTTCCGAATGAAAAATCTTCATTTTATATTGCCTTTTTATATTGCTTCAAGATGTTGTTACTTTTAGGTTATAAGGGCGTATGCCAGAAATGCTAATCGTTTGCGTATTACTGCATGATTTACCTTTCATGCAAACTTGACTTAAGGTGGTTACCTACAGAAACCACCTTTTCTATTGAACGTCTTACTAACAGACCGTTTCTAAAGTTCCTTGTAGATCACTAGATGGCAATCAAGAAACGTAAGCTAATCAAGAACCATAAGCCAGTAGTTGATGCAGCAATTCGTCTTCAAGGAAAATAAGCAGAAGCCATCGAAGACAACACCACGACGATGTGCATGCTGCAGCACCAAGAAAAAGCCTGCGAGAACAGTGTGGGAATGCAGCACATGCAAAGTTGCACTCTGCTTGAAAAAGAAAAACTGTTTCCATGAGTACCATAGAGACTGACTTGCAGGGATGTGTTCTGTGGGCGGTGGTCACTGACACTAACCACCAGAAGTGGTCATTTTTTCCACGCGTCTTGGACAAAATATGTGTAATTGTCGCAAATAATTTCATTGTAACACCTGATATAGTTAATAAAACAAGAGTTTTGCTGAAAAAATTGTCTTTTCCTGCCCCTCAAAGACTTAAGGTTTGCTGTACGCTTCTTTTATGATGGAACAATTTTAATGGCCGGCAGCGTATGAAGTCACAAATGGAATAAAAATTTACATAGGTTTACCGTTCAGCTCTAAATAATTATCGTCTATTAATACCTAATAGTCAGTCAGTTCTATGCATGCGAATTTTATCTTCGATACGTAGATGCAAAATAGCTAAATAAGACTGCCTTTTAAACACAACTCGTACATAAAAGAACATAAAATTCAGATGAAGTTTCAGCCTTACATGAATCATGAATCCTTACTAAATTGTTGATATTACTTTCTTGAAAGTACAGTGAGCCTTCTCGTGCTGGTCACCTCTCTAAGATAATATCTGAAAATGACTAAAATTTCTAAGGCCATAAATGAATATCGGCAGTAAACATCTCTCTAAGATGATCATATCTATTCGAGGCCAAAAATCGTCTGGAACCCTAAGAGGTCGCCTTAAAGACTATTCACTGTATTTTCCAAGTTATTTTATAAGCTGGTGACAGGTGTCCAAAAATAGCTAGTCATTTGTTCAGTGTTTGTTAGATTACTTCCATTCATTTCATCAACATATCGATGGTCTGATTTAAAACCACGCAATCTAAATGTCATTTCAATGAAAACAGTGGAATATCCTGAGCTCCTGCTATAAACATCTTTTTTTTTAAATATTCCTTTTCGGATATTGTAACTTTGAACTACAATCAAAAGAAAATTAACAAAAAATATTAAACCTTCTCTAACGACTACACCAAATACCTGCTCACGATTTCATATGATTTTAGTTTTCACTGGTGGTCATCGTTTAAGTTTACATTCAATACCAATACATTTATTTACCTTCTTAGAAATATAGTTTTTTTTCCCAAAGGAAGTCGTCTTACAGATGTGGTTGCCATAAAACGCTTCACTGTAACTGTACGAAAGCTAAGCATAAGAAATTGATTCAAGTTTAAATTATGGAGTTTATGAACTTAAATTCTACCTCTATACTTACCACTTATGTGTCAGAATTTTACGCTGTTTTTTCACATTACTGAAATGTTCCTTTTAAACATTAATAATAATTTTACTTCAAACTGTACGTATTTCAGTGGCATGAGTACTGTATTAAAAACAGCCAAGCATAATAAATACTGTTACCTAACGCTTTTAAGCTAAAAAGTCTCTCTCTCTCTTTTTTTTTTTTTTTCAGCGAAGTGTCCCAAACGTCGGTGACCTTCAGAATTCATTCTTCGAAATTGTTTTTCACATTGCTTAAGCTCTGTTGGTGACTCATATATCTGATTTAATATTGTCTCCGATTTCCTCTGGATCTCTACAGGGACTCTATAAGTCATTTACCAAGTAGTATGTAGGGCCTCTTGCCTGCCTTCCCGTAATACGTTGTAAGTCACTCCCATTAAGTTCAATCATTGCAGGCAACCAACGGAGAGATAAATCCTTGGCTTATTTCCGTGAGAAAAAGTCCGGATTTGAAACGAAAACGGAAACCTCGAACCCTAAGGATTTGGTACCGATCCCCTGGGGGCTAACTTGATATTAAGCTACCATCAGACGTAATCTTTAGAAGAATAATTGCTTTTTCTATGAAGTGCAAGTTCTTTATTTTGTTGATGCCCGAAATATTATTCTTCTGCTAATTATATTGTTAATACTATATTAATAATTAAACTAGGATAATCAGTATAATATTAATAAGAAGATTTTTGAAAGTGTCTAAGTGATCTGAAGTTTGTTCATCAAGTTATATTAAGTTGCTGCAGAAAATAATTGAGAAATATTATACTCCAAATTTTAATTAGTTACATTTATTATGCATCCATTTTCATAATTTCTTTTTTAATTTTCAAAATCTTAGTACATAAAAATTGAAAATAATCAAAAATGAAAATTTTTGTTTCCTTCAGTATGAGTTAAATGACCAGGATAATAACGTTATTTGCCCAAACTATGCTTATTAATGAAGCCAAATTAATTTCATTATTCGTTTTTTTTAAATTAAAAAACGAAATCAGAGCATCATTTAATTCCTGAAAATTATCAGCCTTTATACGCACTATATCCAAAATGCTAAAAAAAAAAGATGAGATGTATAATGTGATCCTTTAATTTCGCTTAAGGCTAAACTTAGCACTTTAATAAATTGCCGAACAATTTTTCGTCCTGTCTTAACTTAGATACATAAATGAAAATAATAAATGTGTAAAAAAACTGAAATATTTATTATTTCTTTAATTTGAAGGTAATGAACTAAACTGCTGCTTGCATCTTAGCTAATTGCAATAATAGTTCGACACATAGGAATCATAATGTTAAAGATTAAGAGCCTGATTCCTTATTTAACGCACTTTCACGTAAATGCAAATGCTAAATTCGCTCACCATTAAGCATCACAACAGACTTAATTTAGATTCTTACTCGTTATTTAAACTTGCTGAATTTCCATTTTCTGGTGAAGCAGACGAAAGTAAAGATTTCAACATAAGAAATAAAGTTTTATTTAAAATAAACCTTCTCCATGTAACTGTTTATGCAAACAGCGGAAAAATATGTGTTCTTCAAGTTTGCATTTAAGATGGCTGATTTAACTGCAGAAAAAAAAGAAGAAGATTAGCTACCAAAGGAGACATATTTTCGTGGAGGATATTAGGTGAATATGGCTGATTATCGCGTCAGATTTAAGTAAAGACTATCAAGCCAAAAGAATAGAAAACAAAACGAATTATATATTTCCTGCAGTTCTGACCCTCCATCTTTAGCAGGGTCTTTGATTTTGATACTTTTAGATAGGATAGGTATTTATCAGTTATCATAAGTTGGGTGAATATAAATTTTTTTCATTAGTGAAATGTATTAGTTTCAAAGCAAATTTATTCAGAATTTTTTCGCCTCGTCGACTTTAGCTTGTTTTAGGTATAAAAAATATCTTTAATATATATCTGTACAGAAAAAACGAAAGGTATTATTTCTGCTGAAAATTCATAAATTTGTACACAAAAGTTTTATCTTAAGTAACCGGCTTCAAATAGATAAAATAATCATTCATAAAAGGAAATTCATGTAATAAAAAAATTGAATTCCGCTAAATCCATAATAACGCGAATCTTGTCAAATGACCAATTTCTAAGATTATTATTTATATCAAATGTCCAGTTTTTATAATTTAATAATGACCAATTTGCAGATGCAGCTCCCGATTTTGATATTTTCAGTCAATAAAATTTAAAAAATACAATTTCAGTTTTCAGATGCGCTGGTTTTTTTCAGCTTATGAAAAGTAAATGACATTCATTTTTATTTTATTTGCACCGAAACAGAGTGAATCCTCTCATGGCAACCGTTTCTGAAAAGGAAAAATATTTCTCAGAATAAATCAACACTAACCGAATATTACTTTTCTAAGATAGCTACTTCCATACAAGATAAAAATCAGTTGTAACCATAGATGCTCGTCTTAGAGAGGATTCACTGCATTTGGGTTTTATCTTGATCCAAAATTACATTTTATTTCCCTCCAAAAAAACTGTATCCTCAGATAAACGCGTTTCGCTTATAACATAGTGTAATTCAATGGATTGAAAAGAATTGCGTTTTAGCGAGATTGAATTGCAATTTCTAGGAATAAACGCAAATGGTCCAGACACATATCATCCTTTCCTGATATGTCATTAATAAAATTCTTCAATGTGGGAATCACGTCATCCATTAAGTCGATCCATTAGCTTTCAACTGAGGCAGATACAAGAGCTATATGTAAATCAATTTACGCTGCTCAAAGAATATATATTTGGCACAGCTGCAATATGATATGCCCCGAAGTTCCTCTTACCATAAAACTGACGCACCATTGTAACACTTATTTAACTGATCCTAGGTATTCAGATCGGACGTGGGGAGAAATTAAAGTACCCAACGCGTCAACAGATTTCGTACTTCTGAAACAATAGCAAGACGGATACTTTTTATCATCCTTCATTGTAAAAACACTACATTAATTTTCGACCACTTCCGAGCAGAAGAATACTGGGCAGCAATTTACAACTAGCCTACAGAATCCTTATAAGAAATACATCTAGATCACTACTGAAATTAGGAATGAGAGAAGTCCTAAATTTTCCTAGTTCGATCTAGGCAGATATTCCTAGGGTACCTTACCATAATCTCAATAATCCAACTCGAATTCGAAACCTAAAAAATTCTCGAGTCTCTCAAATCTTTTACATCAGAAGAAAAAGGGGGAAAAATACTTAAAAATAAAATTTTTTAACTAAACCAAAATTTGAAATCTGCTTTTACGGAGATCAAATTTATGAATGCAGTTTTTAAAACTTCATCTATATTTATTAGAACAATGCAAATAAATTTCAGTAAGTGGAGCAGATAATTGAAAAATTGTAATCTTGATTTTCTCAATATTATTTCACAATATATATTTGAATAACAGCTCAAATGTTTTATAATTTTCCACAATCCTTTTAAATTAAATTAAGCATAAAGAAGAGAATATTATTTTTCAAAATCATTTTTGGGGAGGAGATTTTTTTTTTTTTTTTTTTTTTTTAATATTAACAGAAATAAATGCCAAAATTCGCATCGGTTTGCAGCCATGAAAATTAAATGTATGGTTGTTAGAACGGTAGTGTACCAGAAACACGAAATTTAATTAAGGGGGAGGGGTCTTACAAAGCGCCAACTGCTCCTAAAAACAATTAATACTGCTCAGTTGCGTTCAAGTCATAAATTACGAAGGCAGAACAAAACGGGGATGTTAGAGAAAAGGGAGACCTTTATTTTTGCAAATGATTGACGCATGATTTTTACGTGTCACTCGTTACGTTATCGTTATAGTGGCATTTATTATTTATCTGCCTGGCAAAGCATTGCCACGTTCCCAGACACAGATCTTTAATTTATCATTGGCATTGCTTGGCAAATTGCCGTATCTCAGGAATTTGCCATTAAACTTGGTATGAGTTCTTTAATTTGTACAGTCATTAGGTTATATGGACACCGGAACGTGAAAAATGTGCAATATCCTCGCCAGTATTCGAGCTCCGTACCTCCCGAATACGTGTCCAGTGTACCTTCTAGTTACATCACGAAAGCATGCGGAAAGGAGGGAGAAAATACCTTATAAATTTGCTTGTTAAACTGAAATTTTATCTAGTTTAACTAATTTAGGCAATTTAAAAGCAATGAATATGTATTTTCAATACTATCATTAATGAAATTGATAACACGTCTAACTCATAAGAAACAAACATATCTAACTGATAAATTTTATAAACATTTGCGTCATTACTTTAATTCTTAAAAAATATTTCTTTCACACTTTTACAGATTTTGGTACCAAATAATCGTTTGCATGCCACTTAACTAGATCAGATTTTCCAATCTAGTTTATTAGTTTCCTTACTATTATTTCTAAAGAAAGTTAATAATGATTCTTAACTAGTATAATTTATGAGAAACCTTAGTCATATCCTTTATAATTATCCAGTTTATAATATCAGATACTTTTACCCAATAAATGTAATTAATGAAAGGTATTTCTAATTCTAGTGTCTGTGTGTACTAATAACTTTTATAGTCTTTAATGGTACTTGAGTTTATTACTATGGAGAGTTATTAGGTTTTTTTGAAGCAGAAGACGTGAAAAATGTGCGTTGCCCTCGCCAGGACTCGAACCTGGACCTCTCGAATAAGCGCCGAGTGTGCTACCGTTACACAACGAAGGCATACTGGAAGGAGGGAGAAAATACCTTGTATACTCCCCCTTTCAAGGGACGACTGCTTGTTAGGAGACTCAGTCGTCAAAGCCTGGTGGTGACGAATTATTGTCCAGCACCTTTTAGTTCGGGCGCTACTGTAGAGTCAGTAGATTAAGCAGGAGATGTGGAAAATGTGCAATGTCCTAGCCGGGACTCGAACCTGGACCTCTCGTATACGCGTCGAGTGCGCTACCGTTAGACCACGTAGGCATAGTGGAAAGAGGGAGAAAATACTTTATAACCGTTACTCGAGTTATTAGTTATTGCGTTACTTCCAGTTTTTTACTTGTTCATATGTTTGGTAGTTTTATATCTCTGCTTCTCTTTTTCTGCTTTGCGCACTTTGGCTACTACTTACTTGGCTTCCAAATGTAGAATTTAATAGCAACCAATCAACTGTTTCAAATGAAGATTTTGTTAGACATCCTTGTCGGAAAGCGTGAAGAACCTTCTTGTGTATGATAGGGAGGAAAATTTTTTGGGTGCAATTTCCTTTTACGGGATCATAAAATTTGTCATGCAGATGTATAATTTTTACCTTTCTCTCATGCAGTTGATGTATACTGGTTAGAACAACCACGAGGTGACATTGACATTGGTGATTCATACTTTCTGAAATTGCTGCATTCTTTTTTTGAGTTGTGATAGTGATTGTTTCTATTGTATATCAATAACATTAACGTTTCTAAAGTTTTGAGTTAAACCATTGTATGGTACCTTACGTTAATTAACCAGTTATTATATTATAACCAGTCTTTACTTTAACTTCTTTCTGTATTCTTCAGTAGAATGGAAATTAGTTGTGAGTATTTAAGCTGAGGTTTTTGGTTTTGAGATAGTATTTCTGGCTTAACCTGCGCCCTACGTGGTTAGTTTCTGCCACCTCCAACAGCTGTAATTATTCGGCTCGCTGTCGACAGTCTTAACTTTGACGCACCGTTACTGAGCCACCTTTTAGTTTAGTACTCAATTGTGTAGTCATTGACTACTGTTCAACGTTTAATTTTAATTTGATTGTTCTGTTTAGTTGTACCACCACGAGTTGTGGAAATTGTAGCACTCCAGCGTACTCGTTTGTTTCGGGTTATGTTTTGAATAAAACGGTTATTATAATCTTCTTGAAACTTTGTCGTTTATCTCAGACATAGCGAGAACTCGCTTCACGTCTGTTCCGGTATAAAACTAAAGTAGCAGTATTATAAGAAGTATAACTCTATAACATTTAATGTTTTTTAAGATTATGATTTTATGAATTTGAATAATAAAAAACGAATTAACTTATCTGATATTTAATTGTTACTGATGTTTAATTATGCTTTCGGAAATATTTATGAGTTTCAGAGTTGTTGCCTTAAAGAGTAGTTGTTACAAGAAGGATCACTCTGTTTACCTGTTTATATTTAACTTAAAACTGTAAAACGCAAATTCTTTTAATAAACGATTTCAACAACTTCGCTATCATGTGTTTATGTATCGGAAACCTACGTGGGATTTCTCATTAGTTTGAAGCATTCCGTAATAAACGAAATTTCGCATTAGATTGAAACATTTACAATCTAGTTTAAATTTCAATCTAATAGCAGTAAAAGTTTCGCATTAGATTGAAACATTTCGTAATAAACGAATGGGTAATAAATGTTTCTTTAATACAAATATTAATAAAATGTTAAAATAAACCGAATTTTAATTACGTTAACTGTCTTTTTTTAAGCATTCAGGAACATTTAGAGAGTTTAGCAAAAATTTTGATTAAAACCTGATTTTGTCTCCCAGTCTCTTGACCGATCTTTTCGCTTCACCGCATTCCAATTTCTGCATAACCGGAACTAATTATCAAAAGGCAAAAACCTTTTTTTTACACTCATGTCCATAAATTAAGGATAATGCAAAATCAGGCAAAGGAAGAGTTAGAAGCAAAACAAATTTGACTTATTTGTAAAGCTTATTTATTAAACAAAAGGTAAAGAGCAAAAAAAGATGCTATATGTTTGATATTATTAAAAAAATTAGCGATTTTTTCTCCCTGGAGCAAATTAAAAAAAAAACCTATTTACAAAAAACCAATATTACATGGTTGGTATGATTGTTAATACATTGTATGTCTCCCAGACGATGCAATACAGTCCGTACAACGCCTAGGCATGCTGAGTATCAAATTATCGATCTGATCTTGGGGGATATTACACCACTCAAAAAGCAATGCTCTCCGAAGTTCCGGTAGACATGTAGGAGGAGGTTGATGGGCTGCAACTCATCGGCCAAGCATGTCCCACATGTGCTCTATTGGATTCAAGTCCGGTGAGAATGCTGGCCAGTCCATACGGGTGATATCCTTCGATTGAAGGCATTCGCTTACGATGTTTGCACGGTGAGGATGGGCGTTGTCATCCATAAACACAAATTGTACGCCCATGGCGCCCCGAAACAAACGTACATGTTGTTCCAGAATGACGTCCCGATAGATTTGGCTTGTCATGGTTCCAATTTGAACATGCAGGTCAGTTCTGGAACCCAGAATAATTCCACCCCAAACGAGCACTCCTGCACCACCGTAACGGTATCGTTCAATGATGTTTTCTTGGTGGTAACGGGTACCTGGAGCTCTCCATATGAAAGTCCAGCTTAAATCAGACTTCAAGCTGAACTTGGACTCGTCGGAAAACATCATACAAGCCCATTGTTGCGGTGTCCACAATGCATGCTCTCTACTCCAGGCTAACCGCAGGCGACAGTGAGTTTCAGTAAGTGGAACGCATCTGACAGGTCTACGAGCATATAGACCAATCTGCCCTAAGCGTCTATACACGGTCTGCCTTGAAATTGTCGTACCAGTGGCTGAAGAGAGCTGATGAGACAGGTCTGAGGCTGTGCTCCGCCTGTTTCTTTTGGCAGTAACTACCAAAAAATCTGGGGCGAGCTGTGCTGTAACGTCTACTCACATTACCATCATATTGAAATCGTTGCCAAAGACTGGAGATGGCACTCTGGGCAATTCCAAGTTCGTCTAATATTTCCATTTGGTTCTCCCACGTTCCAGACGGCCGATAATTCTACCACGTAAAAAATCATCCAAATGCGTAATTTGTGTCAAACCTATTCGGTTATTGCACTGAAATGCTTATAAAGCGCTTGCGAACAATTTTACTTCTTTGCCTGTATTCCTTATACATCACTCTCTTACACTCTCGTCATTGTGACGTACCATCGGTGTCATCTGGTTACTTCCTGAAATTTGCATATGATTCTTGAAGATGTGTGTAGTGATTTTACAGGTGATATATTTATTTTAGAGTTCGATTTCCGCGTGACTCCGAATTATCCTTAATTTATGGACATGAGTGTAAATGGCGGGCACTAGCCGTTATAGGCTTTACCAATACTAAGGCCAAAAGCGGTGGTCACTTATTATGAAGACACCTAATAGTGGGCCACCGTTACCTCCTATGAAGGGAGAGACAATTTACACCCGTGCCTTTTCAGGGATTTGAACCTGGTCTCTTCGGCACGGACATAACCACTTCCCGTCTAGGCGGCTCAGTTACCAAAAGCAAAAAAAAAAAAATTTTTTTTGTTCCAATGGCGGGCCCTAAGCCGACTTCGACTTGTCCACTACAAAGGCCAGAAGTGGTGGTCACTTTATTATGGAGGTACCTAATAGATTTCACCTATGCCTCCTATGAAGAGACGGACAGTTACAGCCATGCCTTCTCCGGGACTCGAACCCAGGCCCTCTGGTATCGCAGCCGGCTCCCCTAGCCACCATACCGTCTGGGCGGGAAAGCAAAAATTAAGATGTTGTGTTCAGCAATTAATATTACACTGTCGTAAATAGTAATGAACATGTAAAGAAGCCAGTTTGAAGTTTAAACTGAAAATGTTACATTTGAATTGGCATTTCCTGTCGCTTAGGTTCTCAAATAAATCATGTAATCCAAGAATGAGTGTCCTGCACTTTTAGATTCTTTGCTAATTTTGTATTGAAACAATGTTAGTAACAGATCTGTATACTTTTTATCTTGTCACATTTTAGTACAAGAAATCAGGAAAAGTGATTGATGCTAACCGAGTACATTGACCAAACTTTCTCTGAAATACCTTTTATTAACAGCTTTCACCCCACGCATGTGGTTTTCAGTCTTCTAATTGAGCATTTTATTTCTTCATCCTGTTACATATATCTCGGGAACTATCGGTCAGGAATAAGAAGTGCTAGACGACAACCAAAATTATTCGACAATAAAAAAAATTGCTAACACTTAACTGTCTCTTGCGTGTATTAAATCTGCAGGCACCAATAAATTGTACTTCCTGTTTTTTTAAAAGAAGCTCTCTTGTTAATTGTCGGGGTTGAAGCTCCATTTCGTTCCCTGAAAAATGGCAGCTTTATCTTAGTCCCATAACAGCGTGACAGTTTTACGACCTGCTACAGGATCTGCGGATTATGGTATAAAGAATCTACTGAGATCAAAAGTAGTCCCAGAATTAACTGTGAGGAAATATTATTGCATTATTTTCCCTAAAATCTCAGACTTAAATAGAGTATCTTTCTCTACACTGTAGTTAACTACATGACTTTATGTGTTCAAATGATTTGCTTTTTTTTTAAACTTAATAATAATGCACAAATACTATTTATTTGCGGTTCCATTATTTATGCTTTCAGCTGATTTGCACACTGTTGTTTAAAGTACAGTTTCCATTTCTGATCACACACAGTCTTGCCTCTCCTTTTGCGGAAAGCATGTTAGTGCTTTTAGCGTGAGTGGTTTCCGCACCCCCAAAAATTTTTGAAAATCGATGAATAAAACTGATCGTAAGAGTATTTTAATAACAATCCAAATCATGAGCATAATCTTACGATGGCCCTAATCATGAACAAAAATGTACATTTGCGATTGCCCAGTGTTGATTGCTCATGCAAGTATATAACACAGAACTATGAAGGTAGGAAGTAAGACATAATGCCTGACTTTCTTACCTCCATTTACAGAACAGCTTTGCTTTTGATGGTCAGTCTTTCCAGGAATTAAACACAATGCTACGCAATAGCGGTCACCAGTTGTTGACTTGTGGGCTGCATTGTGGCCCGCGATATCATTTCTTGCGGCATCCGACAAGGTTAACTAATTTATTATACTGGTTTAGCGCCGCATCATGATATTTGATTCACCTCATTATAAAAACATTGGAAGCGAATTAGTACTGCATTAAATTTTCTCAGCTAATGTGGAATTTAACTAATTACCATTTTGATGTACTTAATGATAGATGTATAAATAAAACTGTATGATAAGTAAACTTTAATCTTTTGCCTATTTATTACGTGGTGCGTGAACTTTTTTGTGTTTTAAGAAATAACAAGTTTCCAAGCAAGTAAATCAGCACCTTCTTTTAGAATTGGATTAGTTGTGTAACGGTAAAGCTCATGAAGAATATCTGAATAAGAGGTGATGCCTTGGTACAGCATACTTTTGAGGAAAACTGGCTTGTATTTTCGCTGCACAATAAAATTCCCATGCATCCGGCTTGTTCTCCAAGATTTGAACCCATGACAAACTACCAATATCCAGTAATCTTACCACTCTGCTATAAAAGTGGACAAACAGAAAAAATCGAAAGAGCTCTGGAAATAAAAAAGTCAATCGAACAGCTAATTTTCTGGACTAATTTCTATTAACAGTAATTTTCAAGCTTCCTAAAAACTCCTTTCTGAGAATAACTAACAATAAAATTTTAAAATAAAATAATGTTCAAGAAGTTGGGAAATGATAAAAATTAAACTCACTTTTGACATGGGGGGGAAACATTCTTTTCTTCCAAATCAATCCAAATGGGAATCAAACTCTCCTAGAAAGCTTTCAGTAAGAGCCTTGGTAGGTGAAATCTAAAAGAGCTCCTTTTTGAGGAATCACCGTCGCTTGCACAAGAAAGTGAATCGGTTCTTTGAATCAGTTCGCGAACCAATATTATATACCTGTTCTATTGCCGATGAGTCCTTCTTTTAGGAACGCGTTGTATTATTGTTTGTGGCCGTGTGGGAAAAATGTGTAACGGATAATGATAAATAATATAATATTGATAAGTGATATGATACTGATAATGGTAAATTAAAAAAAAACGATTTTCAGACGTTTTAATAATAACAGTCTTACAGCATTGAAAAGTATAAAAATATTATTAGTAAATACATTGGTTTGCATGTTGTTAAATATTTTAAATAACATACTGTTGCGAAAAATTCGGCGGTTGCGCCTGTATGTAAGCTTTCCGGCATAGCACTAGGGTTGCCATAAAATAGTGTATGGTAGGGTTGCCAGATTGGCGACTTTATCGCCCATTTGGCGACCAAAGTGTCGATATCCCATGGTCCAATCGGGAAGCTTCTAGAATAACTTCCTGTCGAGATATTTCTCGAAACGTGTGGAACTTAAAGAAAAGCTATATAAACCCTTGCTTTTCTGAGAGCAGGCAGATTGTGAAAGAGTAATTAGTTGCGAGAATCGCTGCTTACTGTGAGTGCTAAGCTACGCGAGAGTTTTGTGAACGGAAAGCGATCGAGATAGTACTTTGCCGTGAAGCTACCTTTACTGTATAGCTTGACAGTGTATTGGTGATTGTTCCACGGTGTTTATTATAAGTTTAGTGTTGCCGTGAAGCTACCTTTACAGTTACAGCTTGAAGCTGTGTTGCTGATTGTTTCAGCGTATTTATTGTAGACTTTCGACGCTTTTAAGGGTAATTTTGGAACTGTGCTGTAAATAGTGATTCTTGTAAATAAATTGTGCTTTTTATTGTTCTGCATCGTGTTTTCATCGGATACTCTCAAATCTACGAACCCTTAAAACGCAACAATACGTTGGCGATTAATCAATGTTTTCCGGTATAATCACTGTAACTCATCTTTCTTCTGCTGAAGCAAAAACTGTTCGTGTAACTTGCAGCAAATATACTGTAAATTTACGAGACAGAGTACGGTGCATTTGATTATATTTATTGCTGGTTATTGCTGTGCATAATCTACATTTTTTAGGCCTTCTTAACCACACTACGGCTTCAAGGTTTTCTGGAAACTTGTGGAAAGTCGCTAGCAGAAAATCCCAAAATGTCGCAAACATGGCAATAGAAGTTGTAGACACGTCTTGTCAGGAGCATGTTTTACCTATATTCCAATTTCTAATTGAGCTGTTTTCCCAATTTCAAATTTACAAGAGTTAGTTATACAGAAAATGAATATTATTTACAAACATAATACGTTAGTCATAAATTCAAATAAACAAAAGTATTCGCTAAAATTATTATATAAAATGAATGAAATAAAAAAATAACCAAAAAAAGTCCGGCATATTATGTTTTAAAAAAATCGAAAACCAAAATACAATCAAATAAATATAAGCATTTACAAAAATTTACAGCAATATGCTAATCACGAAACGCATTATATATGCTTTTGGTATTATGTGCTGTTTTACGAAAACTCGGTTGATCTTGGAGCATATTTCAGATGTTATTCCTCATATTTCCTAAAAATAAAAAATTTTATTACCACTTTATGCAATTCTTGTATGTAGAGAATATAGTACAAGTACTACAGCATATGAAAAGATGAGTTGAAAATAAAATTCCTTAAAAAATTGTTATTGGAATTATAATTGCCATTTGTTTGCACAGTCCTTTTTTCTTTGAAGAGATTTGGAAGAAAAATAGGTACATAAGTCGCTCTTTCAAAGTAATTAATTTACCCAAAGGTTTTGATTTTAACTAGCACTCGATACTACATGCGGGGAAATCGCATAGTTTCTACACAGAATGAAACCGTTTTAGCTGCTGCAATGAACCATCTTTAAGATGACCATCCACAGTTCCAGATTATTTTGATCTTCTGCAAAGGTGATTGTCTTAGTTAATGTTTAATTCCGACATTTATTTATGTTCTTTGAAACACTGACCACTTACAGAAGCGGTCAAGGAAAATGGGCTTCATGAGAGGATTCATTGGACATGCAGTGAAATCTCCCTAAAATGGTTACTATTACCTATACTTTTTCATTATTTATTTATTTATTTGCAAAAGTTGAGTAAATAGGGCCAGCGCTTACATAGATCTTAAAACGAATAACGGATCTCTATGAAAAAATTATGTTAACATGAATTTTTAACAATTTAGTAAACTAATAACATCACCTGGTTTAGATGAAAAGCAAATAATAATAAGCTTTCAGCATAAGCTTTTTACATTGAATTTTATACACCTTTAGATTGAAGTACCGTAAGCCACGAAGCTCAGCACTTATTGCAGAGAAAAAAAAGACGTTTCGTTAGATGATTTAAAACTTTCAACATATATCCATAAATAAAACAACTTCACTAATAAACGTTTCTTCCAATTATTGTGATTTACTGAAGAATACTCCCATTCATGAAAAAAGGAATAAAAGTATAAAAGGCAATTTTATTTTATTTATCGTTATAAATTTCAATAAATTACTTATTTTTATGTGGCGGAATCTTTGGTAAGTAATTTCGTACAATCATTAACTTATGTGGAATTAGATGCCCTTTTCCTGTCATTATATGATCATTGACAAAAAGAGGGCTATCATGGGTACCGACCTACTTCAGAAGCAGAAAACGAGGGTTAAGTCATCCGAAGCCAAAATTACATTAGTAAATATGACATTAGGTAGCTTCGTTTTTTTTTACGAGGGCAAACTGGCGTCACAGTTAAGCTATTTTAGCTGTGTTGAGTGAAAAGCCAGTCTTCAACAGGAGCTGATCCGGAAGTGCAGAAAACTTATTACGTTCAAGAAAAACACAAGAAAAGAGCTCAGGAGAACATAAAATCCTGGGGAAGAAGAATATAAACTCTGTTGTGGACTCAGGAATAATCTTCTTGCGTTACGAAGCTATAAAAAGAGCAAATAAATAATAATTTACTTTGCAAAATAAACGAAAATGAAAATCCGATGTTTAATTCTAGTGACTTTAGGCCTGTGAATTATTAAAACTTGTAAGAAACCATTTTAAATTATTTTTTCTTTTATTATTTTATCTTACATGCTAGACTTTGATGCAAAACACGAAGTGTTTATTGTGAATTGAACAAATAACGGAAATTCTTCAAATCTAAAAGATGCAGAGTTAAAAATTAATGCATGCTGCCTACGTGGTTACGAAACTGTATTGATTTGCGACAATTTATCAAATTATAAAAATTAAATGTGTGCAGTGTATAGAGTATATTAGGCTTTCAGGAGCGAGTATCGTGAGAAATAAGTCTGTTGTTACCGGGATTCAAATCGGAGATCTTCCAGTAATAGCTGGACGTGCTATTATTGGAAGCACGATAGCACACACGACAGCACCACGATAGCACACATAGGGAATATGATAATTCTTTACAAATGTATTGCTCTCCTGACTAAAGGATAGTGTTATAAGGAGAACTGAGACGAATCTTCATATTTTCGAATCCGAGTTCTGCAAGGATTTCGAATCTTTCGAATCTAGAATGTCTGGAATTCTTTATACAATAATAGTAACAGAAGTAGTTATTATTATTTTTATTATCGCTATAAAATCTTACTTAACTCTTAATAAAAACAAAATTTCAAATTTTCATTTACATTTAAGTTAAGAATACAGTTTTTTAAAATTCAGAATTTATTTAATAAACGCTACATGATTGAAACTCTTAAATCTTGAGGTTCTTTTTTCAGTATAATTTGATATCAAATATTTGAATAAGATTTCAAATTTTTTAAGTTCCTAGAATATTTGTAACTTAAAATATACATAAAAGAGGAGGATTATTTTATGTGTTAGTACGAATTTTCTGGAGAAAATTCATTAAACAGAAAATTAAGTGTATGGATCAGGATCCCCAGGAATTGGTGCTGGTAATCCAAGTCCCTTTAAATTACAACAATCAATATTCTTCTTTCAATGGACGGTTCTGCTGCAAGTTAATAAAACTGATCAAAGCTTTGAAATAAAACAGTTAACGGTTCGGATTACGAAGAGCGAAGATCTGAGTTTTGAAATTTTGAATCTTTTCGCAAGAGTAGTGGGATTTAAAAATTAGAGGTTTTGGATGTCTCTTTCCTAACTATAAACTATGATGAATAATGTTATAAAACGGGGAAATGTGTATTTATTTATTTTTTCCTTATGTCAATTCACCCATGCAGAAATTCTCAGTATTCCTGTTACGATACAAATGATTTCAATTGGTGTCTTTTGAAGAATTTATTTTCAGCTGCGACGGATATCTCCTTAACTAAATCTTCAAACGCCCACCAATTATTTTTATCTTCTCTTCTTTGTAGAAGTTCATAATAATAATAAAAAAATTGGCATTTAAATGTGGCACATCTTTTAGCATAAAATGGATACCCAGTTATGGTTTGGCTTTTGCACTTTGGCAACATATCTGTCCTGTCAGCCAGTCACCGAGTAATTTTGGATGAATTCAGAATTCAGGTGATGAAGTATGATTTCCATTTGTGCTCTTTAACCTCCCTCCACGAAGAAAATACCAATGACTATAAACCCAAAGAGTTATTCAAAGAGTATTTTTACTAGAAGCTCAGCAAGAGTTCCATTTCAAATAGGATAGTGATTCGATTACAGCACATAGTACTTTCCTGAAAACTAACCTCGGCTGTATTTCGAAGCCTGTTCCATAATTCAAGGTGAGGGAAGATGAAAAGGGGGGGTACTGAAGAGGGTTGTAGAAGAAATGGTCGAAATTTTATCCGTGGCTAAGGAGGGACAAGGAGAAAATCAACTCATCTTTCATATAATTGGCTGTCAAAGCTGTCTTAAAAAATTAAAGCGTAATTCTATTTCGAAAATGGAATAGTTTGTCAGTCGAATGTCGTTAGTACATAGATTATAATCGAGATCGAAAAACGTCCTGCCACACCCCACTTTGTTCAGTCCTATACTATTTCAGTAGCAAGAAACGTGGGAAGGGGAAACTGTCAAATAATAGACAGTGGACCACCATGCCATCTTACGCAGATCGGTGGCAACTATAAATTCTTCAACAAAATAAAAGTTGCACGATTCAGGAATTACCTGATGCAAATATGAATCGTATACTGACATTCACTACGATCAACCTCTACTGTCTATTAGCAAAATAAATATATTCACGAAATCTTGTCAGGACCTAAAGACTTAGAGCTGTATAAAACTCAAGTAAATTTTTTCAGCTGGACTAGCATCGCTAAAAGAAACTATAAGAACAGGATCCGGTCGGTGTTTTATTAAACTTCAGATTTGCTCATAATTTAGTTCATAATAGCTGAGTTAATTTAGCTCATACTTTTAGTTCTGTACTTCAAGCTGAAATCAAAATAAATCCTTGTTTCACGTTATTGTATTTGTTTGGTGTTTTGTGGTATTGTTTGTTAAAAACAGGACCAAAAAAAAAAAAAAAAAAATAATTTAATATTCCGTACAAGGTGGTCATCTGGTGTAAACATCAGAGTTTTATGTCATTGTATAAGGTATTTCTCCCGCCTTCTTCGCATGCCTTCGTGGGGTAGTGGTCTGCATGCTCGACTCGTAACCGAGAGGTCCGTGGTTCGATTCCCGGCGAAAGCTTTACTCATTTTTCATTCTTCTGCTTCCAAAAAAATGCCTAATGTCTCTACACTGGCGCCCAAACTAAAAGGGTGGTGGATGATGACTCTCCACCACCGCGATTTGGCGATTGGGTCCCCAAAACCCCAGTTGCCCTTTAAAAGGGGGAGCATATAAGGTATTTCTCCCGCCTTCTTCGCATGCCTTGGTGGTGTAGTGGTCTGCATGCTCGACGCGTAACCGAGAGGTCCGTGGTTGGATTCCCGGCGAAGGCGTTGCTCATTTTTCATGTCTCCTGCTTCCAAAAATGCCTAATGTCTTTACAAGGTTAGACTGACGCTTAGAATACGGTAAGCTGAGTTTAACCTCGTATAATAACTTAATTAGAAGAAGGCATAGGTTAATTAGAAGGCCCGGTATTCTGTAACGAATCGAATAAGCAAGCGAGTGATAAATCATTAAAGTATGAATTACATGGGAATGAAAATGGGAGAATTACGAAGTAGAGAATAAACCCAAATTTAAAGTTGCATGTGTAGATTTTGAGACTTGGCCTTATATTAAATAAACCTTAAACAGAGGTGGACTAATTATTTTCTTGTTTGATTTTACAACGTAACTTAAGCTTTGCACAATAATGAGCAGTAATATTAACAAAATAAATCATGAAATTAACCAAAAACTTCACTGTACACAGTATTACGGGTAAAAACACTGTTAAACATTAATAAATATTGATCAGCTAAGTACGTCCACGCCAAGCATATTTTTTTCCTCGTCACTTTTTTTAATATAAATTTCTTTAAAAAAGAAAAAAAAATTTGAAAGCTTTCAGATTTTACATTATTACGCCCAAAGAGACTTTGTTAACGTTTTCTGTGTTACCTTTATTTATTAAATATCATGTTCTTCGCATTTAACCATAAAATTCAGTTCAACAACAATACCGAAAAATAATTTTAAAATGAGCATATCTTTAGAATTTCCGATACACAGTCTGGCACGCTGGAAATACAAATGCTTTTTTTTTTCGTACAGTTTGGTCATTGCTCTCTTTGAAATCGTTGAGTTTGTTAATCAAAAATTCGTTAAATTTTCACAAAATATGAAATAGATAGTAAAACAAATTCCAAATTTGGACTTCCAGAAGCAAATATTTGGGTGAATACGAACCTTATTCAAAATGGGATAGCTCCAGGTACCATTGTTTTCTCACAATGCGAGAAACACATACATACATTTATGCAGATTCTTCATTACTTAATTTTTTTAAATATAAGGGCGATAATATTCGGTGGCAACAATTTGAAAAGTGAACCGACATTTATAGTGAATTAACGTAAATTGCCGAAACGAAATTAACAATCCTTTTGGGCAAATTGCCCCTTTGGACTAATAATGCTTGATAACAATTCAGCATTTTTTTATTTATTACGCTATTAGGCACTACGCGGAAAGGGAGAGATACCCAGTGGAGATGTCTTTAAGTAGAAACAGATCTGTATCCACGTTAGAGATGGGGAAAAAATAATTTGGGGCAACTGGGATCAAATCCCAGCCAGCGGACGTACTGAATAGGTACTTTCATAATTTTTTCCTTGTATATTATGAAGGCTATCCAGTTTTTCGCAAAATGTTTTCAAGAAGGCATCATTTCACTTAAGGCGATAGTCCTAATATGCTTTGCTATATTCCAAAAAATTCAGTTCAGTCTAGTTATGCTTGTAATTAATTCTGTGGTAACACAATGAAATGAAGTGATGCGTAATGCAGGAATG
>KK115405.1:58036-89339 GCA_000611955.2 Stegodyphus mimosarum
TATTAGCAACCTCTCCAGTGGGTTTTGGGCTCGACAGTATTTTAAGTGCCTTTGTGTCGCAGCATGTGCTTCTGTGTTGCAGATATAGTGTACTTACTTACAAACATCCATCCTCCTTAGGGATTAGAATCCATGCCTAAGCTATGGTAACTAGCTTCTCTACCAGCATACTAAAAACAGACAGAAAAATTATACATACATACGTAAGATAAAAAATACGTAAATCAAAATTATAAGATAAAAATATGTATGCAAGAAAACTAAAAAATGTAAACGATATATCATAATTTAAATCAACAATAGCTCTTTGATGCTTACTTTTCTTTATTCTTTATTATTCTAAAAATAGTAATCGCTTTTCACAATGCGTCATTTCGAGATTAATCCATGTCATATGACTCTTGCATAACGCTGTGATGTACATGGAACTAAAACTCAGACAGCCAATAATAATTTTAAAGCAGTATTAATTATCCAATCAAAATGCATTGAGAACCAAAACTATCTCATTCTGAATTAAGATTTTAGAATTCGTATTCAGAACACAACTAAATTTGCTTTTCCACTTCAGCTTAGCTGGACAGTTAGTTACCTGCTGCGCTCTTTTTATTGCAAATATATCGAAAATTTTTTAAATTTTGAAATAGGCACAAGTGTGAAAGTTGTCTGTGCCCGCAGCATGTTAACTGAAATAAAAATGAAGATTTAATCTGCCTCAGCTACCAGTTTCCTATTTGTTATGAATCAAAATCCTACGTAATCAAAATTCTTGCTGTTCATTATGGACTCAACATTCTGTGTAGCTGTGCAATTAATTTTTCTACAGCATCAATATTTCTAAGTTTGTTTTCATTACAGTGAGTGCCTTGCTCTATTACATGTATATACACTGGTGTGCAAAAATTAAGGACGAGACGGTTTTTTCAATATAACTTTGTACAAAAGCTTTCCAAATCAACACATTTAATACCGTAAGATCCCCAATACGTAAGGACATGAGTAATGTAAGCAACACTTACTAAAAGAGAAATCAGAGGGATAAAAAGAAGCTTTATTGGAAAAGTAGCATGGAGCGCAATGCGACTGAAGGTCGAAACATCCCTGTGATGGGTGTCCAGCAAGAAACATCCGGTCTTTAATAGGGGATATGATCTCCCCTGACTGCTAGGCAGGTTTCACATCATTTGTGCATGCTGGATATGTGGTTGTTAATGAGCTGTTGAGACACTGCTGCTCGTTCCTCTTGTAGCACCAATCGCAGTTTCGGAATCGTTACTGGCGATAAGTTACGTGCTGCCACGGGTCTCCCTAGTAAGTTCCGTACATGCTTGACGGGATTTAGATCCAGAGACCTTGCCGACCAATCCATGTGTTCAATATCTTCACTCTCCAACAGCTCTTCGACAGTAACTGTGCGATGAGGTGGAGCGTTGTCGTCCATGAAGAGGAACTGAGGACCCATAGCCCTTGTGAAAAGACGCATGTAAGGAAGAAGAACCTCGTTACAATAGCAGTCCCAGGTGACGAACCTCCTTGGGAGATATGAAGGTCGGTCCGGCTACCAAGCATTATGTCTGCTCGAACGAGAACTCCGCGACCTCCAAAACAGTCCCTTTTGATGATGTTGAAGGGGTTATTGCGTGTTCCCCGCTCTGTCCAGATGTGTATGTGTCTAGAATCGCAACTCAGACTAAATCTGCTCTCATCTGTAAAGAGTACTCGTCCCCATTCATTGTCTCTCCGATTCCGGTGTTCCCGGCACCACAGAGAACGCCTTCCCCGATGGGCAGGCGTTAAGAGGTACACACCATACAGGGCGTCGTGCAAACAGACCACCACCGTGCAGTCTTCTGGCCACGGTAAAACGCGATATCGGTCGTCCAGTCGCCTGTGTCGTGTGTCTAGCGATTTCTCCCGCTGTCTGCCGCCTGTTTCTTCTGGCCTGTAAGGCAATATACCGCTCATCTGCGGGTGTGGTTCCTCGTGGACGACCACTACTAAACCCTCGGATAGCTGTTCCTGTAGTTTGAAATTGTCTCCAAAGTCGTGAAACGATGCTGTGAGCAATTCGGAACTCTGCAGCGACACTTGTCACACTGCGGCCTTCCTCCAACTTCCCAATGATTCGACCTCTGCTAAAAGCATCCAGATGTCGCCTAACAGATTGATTATTCGCCATTTTTCGCTGAGGCAGCAACTCGATGTGATTTTAACTGCTAGACGGCGTGCAATCTCTTTGCCAGAAATACTGATCTTACACCGACAACATGCTTTATACTACTCAGACACCCCCCCATTACGTCTACCTGCATATCTGTGCATGTGCTACCGTACATCACCTTACTTAATCTCCTGATTGGTCTTTCTGTCCGCTCTGCCTCTTCGTTCAGCTGATATGCTAATTTTTCGACTTCGTCCTTAATTTTTGCACACCAGTGTATGTTTAAGTTGTTAGGATTGTAATCGTAACAGTTACAACAAAAATAACAGCCTATATTTCGAATATCTTACAGTGCACAGCATTCCATCATATTTGATAATTACTGCTGTAAAATTTTCACATTTTGTTTGGCAAATTATTTTTTTTTAAAGTAAATAATAATGTGTTTATTAAAATATAATTTTTTCAAAGTATATTTTTTGCTTCGGATTCGTAATAGCTAAAGAGAACCAAACTCAGGAAAGTTATTTAACAAATGAAAATATAGGTAACATTCGTAATTTTTATCACGAAAATACGTGATACATTACAATTTTTTTTGTTCCTGTACTTCGTTACAGTCTGCTGATAAACGATTTCATAATCCTAAAACTAACTGTAAAGAATTAGACTCTAGCTTGACTTTGCAGAAATTTTTAAATAGTAGAAGTTTTACTTTCACGTGATATTTAATTTTTCGTCCACAGTGTGCTAAATCTTACAAGTTCCAGGATTATGATTTAAGATTATTTAGGGTGAAGAAAAGCATTCGAGAGTTACCTATGTTAATGAAATAACACTGGAGAACCTTTTAGAGGAAACTCGTTCATATTCTCGCTGTCTTGCAGATTCCAGCTTTATTAACCTATTAAAAACCTATGGAATTGCTATTTAATAAATTTTGTAAAATTTATTAATTTAGGAAATTATATTTTTTCAGCTTTGAAGACTTTGCCTTGAAAGTGAATTAAATGACACCGGCTATGAATATAATAAAAAATAGTGACAGAAAGATAGAAACGCAGGAACTTTATAATTAAGAATATGAATATTATGTAATAAACTGTTCACTTTTTTAGTAAATTAATTTAAAGCTATATGCTTCATAAAAATCATAAAACAAAAATTCAGTGTTCTCTGCTTTTGCGTTCTTTGATTAAAAATAAAAATCATTCTGTTAACTCCGTTGTAGTAACATTCAAAGTAAAAATAATTTATACATATGCATCTATATATAAATTAACGATAAAATTTTCATATATATATATATATATATATGAGACCTTTACCTTCCTTTTGCATTTTTAATGAAGCATTTAAATCGCTATATTGCAAAAGGAGATTATAAAACCATCTTTCGTGCTCCATTTTGATAAGCAATAAAGGTTACTCAACTATGATTTTCAAGGGTTTATCCTGAAAGTCATATTAGAATTAACCTCAATGGTGCAATCCTACGAAAAAAGGGGTAAATGAAGAGGCCTATTATTCGATTAATCGTTAGGGCTGCACCCATTATTATATAGCCAGGAATCAGAATACCCATTGCTGAAATCTATATTGCTTGTTACTATGATACCAATTTATAATTTTTAGTCCAAAGGGCGTTATCCCAGAAGGGCTATTAATTTTTACTATAAATGTCGGCTTACTGTTCAAATGGTTGCCGCCAAATATTAGAGCCCTGTATTATATTTAAAGAAATTCGATAATGAAGAATCTGCATAAATGTATGTATGTTTTTCGCATTGTGATAAAACAACGGTACCTAGAGCCATCAAAATTTGAATAACGTAATCTTTCATAGAAGATGGGCATGTGGAAGCCCTAATCTGGAATTTGAAATTTGTTTTATTATCGATTTCATATTTTGTAACACTTCAACGAATTTTTGATTAACAAACTAAACGATTTCAAAGGGAGCAATGGCAACACTGTATGAAAAAAAGACATTTTTATCTCCAGCGGGCGAGACTGCGTATCAGAAATTCTCAAGATATGCTGATTATTGCTGTTGACTTGAATTTTATGATTTAAATGCGAAGAACATGATATTTAAGGAAGAAAGGTAACACAGAAAACGTTAAAAAAAAGCCCTTTTGGGCGTAATGTAAAATCTGAAGGCTTTCAGATTCTTTTTAATCTTTTTATTTTATTTTATTTATTTATTTTAATTTAATTTATTTATTTTACCTCTCTCTACTTTTTAGTAGAGTTATCATCTTTCTAGAGAGAGCTGAAAACGGGAAAACCTTTTGAAAATTATCGTAGAGAGACATAGTAGTTATATAACACATTATTTATAATTAATCGTTATATAATAAATACAGTGTAAATTCCCTGTTACGACCACTACGATTGTGATCGTTTATGGAGGCGGTCGCCTTAGAGAGATAATGTTTCACATTGAAACTTTATATTCTAAACATACTAGTCAGTTTCAGAAAAAGCCGTCTGTGGAAGATTATCGCCATGAGAAATTTCATTGCATTTATTCCCCTTAATTTTTATCACTCCTGTTTTTCATAAACTATTCTCCAAAAAACTGTGCCATATTCTACCAGGTCACATAATTGAATTCATAAATTCCTTCTACTTCACAATTACTTCGGCAGCCGAGGTTTCATTCTTTTCAAAAGTTTATAAAAGTTTGGAGGATGTCATGAAAAACTAAAGATAATAATTCATTAAACGTATCTGTGAAAACGAAATCTCCGATTGGTCTGAGAAAATCACAGTGAGAGAAATAATATTTCATTTCTCTTCAAATTATAAATATTCTTTCCAGAGCACATAACAGTCTGAAAAATCGTTGCGTTCTGTGTCTGCAAGATTCTTAGTAAAAGAATATTGTTGCGTTCGTATGGGTTCGTATCAAATTTAATGCAAACAGCTCCGATGATAGGTTGAGGGAATTTATTTCATCAAAAGACACATTTCAGAGTTCTGGAACTTTCCACAGAAATACTTGTACAGGTGTTCACAGTATCAAAGTGTGCAATCAGTAGTTACACTTCAAACTAGTAAGAATGCTAAACACAACGCAAGCAAAGGACATCATCTAGAAACCGAAGATTTCAACACACCGAAGTCCTTCTGAACTAACAACTGAAAGCAAGAACTTGGAACTAGTTGTTATGCTGATGCTCTCTCCGGCCTTATATAGTTTTCTACCGGCCGCCGAGACATTTCTAGTATTTTCTGCTTCTCAAAATTACTAGAAGGCATATGACGGCCGACTTACAGTTACAGCTACTCAGAATATCAATTACAGTTATTCAGTTACTACACCTATTACAGTGAAAGAGGGACCGGACCAAAATGTCTCCAAATAAGGGCCAAATTTGGAGTCATTTGGCCTTTTTTTTTACCAAACTTGACGACAAAAATTAGTTAACAAAATTGTTGGCAGCTTGGCAATATTTTGCCAAATTAGCGAGCTTGTTACTCAATGTTAAATAGGCTTGCCTCTGTATCCTTATTTTCCAGGTACAGCATCATTCCTCTCACCTTTTCACTTTATATTATACAGAAAAATACAACAATTTCGCATATTGTTGCACTAAAATAATCTAACTATGTACAAAATCTGTAACAATATAAAAGTACATGAATATTAAATTTGAATTATCGCTATGAGAAGACGTAAGGTTGTAGATCAATACATGTTGAATACACTTGCCAACAGTTTGAGTACAACACTCAGTTACGATAATCGAAGAGCTGCGGGATGAAATTTTCTTACAAAAAAAAAAAAAAAAAAAAAAAAAAGCACGTATTAACTTATGTAATTAACTTATGGTATGTTGCATTTTATTTCCAAATTTGAAATCTATCATTCATTACATACTGTACTTTAAAATACGCTCAAAAATAAAATAGATAGCATTTTTGCATTATGCATCAATAAGAAATTGTAAAAAATTATCACATTATTTTTTCGAGAATTTTTTTTTTCTTTCCTTAGTCCCCCGCAGAAAAAATGCGGACGTATTCAAAGGAACGGCATTTTTTTTAAAGCCCAAATGAGCGTTAGCCCAGAAGGGCTATTAGTCTCAAAATGGCATTTTGCGTTGAATGTAAAAGTCTGAATCACTTTTCAAAATGTTGCCTTGTATTATATTTAAAGAAATTAAATAATGAAGAATCTGCATGAAAATATATATATGTGTTTCGCATTGCGAAAAAACGATGGTACCTAGAGCCATCAAATTTTGAATAACATAGTCCTCCACCCGAATATGGGCACCTGGAAGCCCGAATTTTGAATTTGTTTAATTGTGTATTTCATATTTTGTAAAACTTTAACGAATTTTTTATTAACAAACTGAACGATTTCAAAGCGGGCAATGGCAACACCGTACGGGAAAAAGAAAAAAAAAATCTCCAGTAAGAGAGACTGTCTATCAGAAATTCTAATGATATGCTATTTTTAAATATTTTGTGATGTTGGTGTTGAATTGAATTTTATGTAGTTTACGTGAGAAGAACATGAAATTTAATAAATAAAGGTAATACATAAAACATTAAAAAAACGCCCCTTTGGACGTAAATATAAAACCTGAAAGCTTTAAGAATTTTTTTGGGGGGGAAGGGAATGTTTTAAAAAGAGATTGCGATTCCCCACGGAACTCCTGATACTTTATATCGCTCCGCAAGGCCATTCGTTTGTAAAATTTTTGCTGTCCATTTCTTCAAATTCGGTTTGCAACAAAATTGAGTGACAACTATAGTCACCTTCTTTCAGTTTCTGTGATTTCTATTTATGTGTTTTTCTAAAGGATAGTGTATTAAAACAACTGTAAAAACATTGCAACTACTGCTCATAGCAGTCTCAGCTGAAATCAAACCCGAGGTCATAATATGTTATTAAAATGGAAGGTAAGCAATTTCAGCTTTTGTTTTATAAATTACCAGCGTACAGCTTAATAAAAAAATAGTTAATATAATTTTACAATACTTAGTTCGCTGCATAACAGGAGTGAAATTCTAAGTATTAAAATTGTCACTCTGTTTTATTGTCAACCCGCTTTAAGATACCTAACCACGATTCCATATTATTTGGCAATTTCTATTCTATATGATTGATTGTAAAGATGGTATTTTAGAGAGGAGATATTCAATGCCAGTTCTTATTTATATATCCAGATCCAGAAATGCAGATCAAAAGAGTTCTTTACGAGGTAGATCGCCTCGAGAGCGTTCACTGTATTTAAATACTATAGAAAATGAGCTGAAAAGAGAAAATAAATTAACTTAATTAATTCATAAATATGATATACATGCAAATTATTTACATTAAAATGTTCTAAAGAAATTAAGAACGATATATAATAATATTAAAAATCATAATACACTGAACTATCCAGTAGTGAATACCTCGCTAAGATGATTACGTCTATATGTAATTAACTGCATTTCTAAGAATAATATAAAGTATTTCTCCCGCCTTCTTAGCATACCTTCGTGGTGTAATGGTAGCATACCTTCGTGGTGTAATGGTAGCATACCTTCGTGGTGTAATGGTCAGTACACTCGGCGCGTATTCGAGAGATCCGAGGTAGAAGACAAAAATCTTCTGGAACGATGGATTTTCGTCTTAGAGGCACATCATACGTATATTAGCCTGAAAACAAGACGATATAGATAATTTATTATTTGCACATCCACTTTAAAGCAAAATATTTAGTTTTCTATCAAGATTCGATATATATTTACACCTGTGTTGGCCAACCGTTCCACAGATGCGTATTTTGAACTAATCCCGAGCTAACCATTCACTGCCAGATGAAACCATTATTAGATTATTAGTGTACTATACTTTCTTGCACATCGGTGGATCGCATCGTCTTCCATAAAAATAAAAATAGCTTGCTGTCACGTATCACCACGGTTGAGAAGATAATGCCGCTAGTCACTGCTAGTTCGACCCGCATTAGAATGGACCGACTTTATGAGCGATTTCGGGTTTTTCTTTGTGTATTCCGTTAGCGATTTCGGGTCCATAAATGAAAAACAATTTTTCTTTGAAAGTTTTCCACAAAAGCGTTCCTCCTCTTAGCAGACCTCTATCATGTGCTTCGAAGTATCCAAATAAATAAACAAACAAGTTCCCGGAAAGGCTGCGCAGCTGTGCCTTAAACCTTTTATTTCCTTTCTGATTCGTCTCCAATATATCAAGCTCGCACGTGGGAAGTTCATTTCATTTACATGTTCTTTACATTTCCTTACAAAACACCTTCAACTATGCAAAATCTTCGAATACATAAAGCTGTCTTATATTTCATGAATCATGTATATATATTTTAGATACAATATACTCAAATTGTAATTGTTGACATATTTTATTACAGTTATTAAATATCATTAGCATATTTCATGATAATAATCATGCATATTTTGTAATTGTTGACATATTTTATTGCAGTTATTAAATATCATTAGCATATTTTATGATCATAATCATGCATATTTTGTATCGTTGACAAATTTTATAGCAGTTATTAAAAATCAGTTTTCTGAAATTTTACTGTAGTACTCACGTAATTCCTTTTAGCTATTCTTAGCAGCCAAGATTTTAAGAAAAGAAGAGAGGAAGAAGTAAACTATTGCATTCGCTTAATTAATATGGCTTCTATTTTAACAATAATGGCATAAACCGAGATTTTGAACTCTGTCATAGATTTTGACATTTAACGTAACTTTTGTTTTCTGTCTGATAAAATTAATTATTCCACACCCACACTTTTGTTTGGAATTTTTGCTACCCAATGTAATACCTTTCAAAACATCAAAGAAAAAACTTAAGATGCTTCTCTTTAAATTCTGGGCACCGAACGGGGGAATCCCTATGATCTAACACATGCCCCCAATGAACAATACATCCCTTGGCCCCGTTACACCTATAATGAGGTATGAAGAAAAGACTTCGGCCACCCTCTCCTACTTGCAGAATTATTTCAGGAGAGGAGACAACCATGACAATGCCTGCTAGGGGTCCTTGGCCCTTGAAGCCTGGGAAATTTTCCCCTTTTTATGCGCGATCATGCTCCCTTAGCAGTTTTTTATGTATGTGCATGCTGAAGGTAAAGAATTTTTTTTCTGTTCAGGTGGTTTACTTTTTTAGATTCTTTCTCCTTTTCACCTTCAACTTGAGAGATTGCGTATAGATCATCATAACCTTAGCCTTGCCCTTCGTCTAACCTCTCTGTCTCGGATCTCTTCTGTGTAGCGTGTTTGCATGTGAAGAGGGAAACTAGGGTGAAGTTGCAATTGCCAGCAATTTTCTTTGTGTCTATCTTTTTTTTCCCCTAAAGGGGGAGAAAGGAGTCCAAACAGATTCGTCAAAGATCTTGGAGGTAATGACGAATTTTACGGATACTGCGCTTTTCTTCGTGATCAAGAACCTTTCACAGTTCTGAAATCAATTGTATAGATATTCTTTCTTAACCCTTAAGTACAGACGTTCATTTTCTGTTACGTAAATACAGAGGAGGTGTCTCTCAGACCGCGCTCTATTTTATGCATTTTAAAAATATAAAATTCTAAAATAATGTACTGTTGTTATTATTATATTAGCATTAATACACTTTGCTTGTTATAGTGAAGGAATTATTTCTTTTTAGAACTCTAAAATGAACGCATTAAAAATTAATTTTTGAAATCGCATATGAAAAAATACGGAACACTTAATCAAATAAATAATATAAACACGACTTACTTGCAAATGCGTACAAACTAAACTATTTAATAAATTTTCCATCTACAGAATCTGAATTATATAAAATAATGCAAAAAAAGGTAATATATAAAGAATATTAAAAAACTGCGGCACATTATTTTAAGCATTTTCAACACAATTTTTGCAAATTCTCTTAGCACATTTATTACATATCGGATTTTTGCAGCTGAAACATAGATAGGCAGTTGTTCTAAGTCTAGGGAGACAAAGAGAGCATGTTTTACACTTTTTAAAGGGTGTCACTTATATCTGGGTTAGAATAGATTCTGCTGGAAACTCCTAGCACTCTCTGAATACACGTTTTTATTTCTCGGTTCACAGTTGGCTTTTGAAGCCTTCATTCCATATGTGGTTTCACTAATTCTGATTCCATCAAAAAGTCAGTTTTTTCCAATTTGGTACTATCTCTTATCAGGCCTCAACACTCAAGTACTTATAAAGCCATCCCACTTCCTGCGAGAAAAAAGTAACGTAAACGCAGAGGTAAGGTCTATATGACCGCGGCCCAATTTAAAAAATTATTAAAAAAAAACTAATGGATAGAGTTTAATCAAAATTTTAGAATAATTATATTTTATGTCAACTTGAAAGTACTGAAAAGGAGAATAATGTATTGGCGCGCTCATACAGACCCCACCTCTGTGTTTAAGGGTTAATAAGGAACTATCAATAATATACGTTGTAGTATAAAAACATATAACGTGCTAGAAAATTTTGGCCCCCGATAATTTTCATTTATTGATTTATTTAATTTATTCCCTTTTTGAAACACTGAATTACAAAATACAGAAGTGTTTACAGGGTCATAATATGGCTACAGGGCCATTCTTAGCGGGGGTGCAGCGCGTAAAAGTACGCGGGCGGCCAAAATCAGAGACGGTCGGACTCTCGCGACACCAGGCCTAAATATTTTTAATTCATTGTAAGTACTTGTCCTATGTAAGTACTTTTTATATAATTTGTTATGTAAGTACTTAGTGAGTATGAAAAAAAATTATTAATCATTGAGCATTTTTTTTTTTTTTAATTTGGAGGCAGCAATCTTAGGAAAGTATGCGGTCAGCCGGTAGCCTAGGAACGGCCCTGTATGGCCACATACTCAACATTACTCGTCAGTTATGAATCTTTAAAAGTATATGATTCAATGAGTCATGCACCTTTACAAGTAATATTCGGTATACAGAGGAAAAAGATTAATAAAAGAATTTATGTTTTTTCTAAAATATGTTTAACACCAGCAGCCAAAATACAACGAAGAGTCTTCGAAACGCACCTAGGGTTCCTTTGTGTTAATTAACCAGTTATTTTATGTTACACTTTATTTTCACTTCTTTCTTCCGTTTCCACGCCAGAATTCAAATTAGCTTGCGCGTAGTTAAGATAAGGATTTCAGATTGTAAGAGATAGAGCGTGTTCTGCCTCTTGAGACCATGATAATAGGTTACTAGCTCAGATACGTTTTACAGTCTTGGGCCTTGCATTATATGCGATACTGAATCTCTACACCGGTTCGATTTGTTAGCCAACTTCACGTTAAACTGATCTGTGTAGCCTTTGGCCTACTAGCTTATTTACTCTAAATTTTATATTTGACTTAACTGTTTGTTGACTTTAAGTTGTTAACTGACTTAACAACTTACATTTGACTTAAGTGCTGGCTGAGCTTCAAGCACCAAATGTGCCTTCTCTTCTTAGTTCTTTTTAAATGAAACGTTGTTTTACACCCTTCTCAAGTTTCAATTGTTATTTTAGACTTGGCGATAATTCGCTGAATGTCTACCAAGACTTTGGACATTAGTTGACGACTGCAGAATGTACCAGATTTTATACAGTTTTTTTCCCTCCCCACGTTTCAACTTTGTAAACACACAAATAGTTTAAAAGCAGTTAACTATTTTTAAAAATTGCACAAACTTATTTTTTGTCTCTAGAATAAGAAGAAAAATAGTAATCCAAAGGAAAATCAGTTGTAATAAGAGTTTGCCGATAAGCCAGTTTTCGAAAACAATTAATATTAATTTCAGAAAATATTATCACAAAAATCATCAGTTATGAGATAATTCTACTTGAAAAAAATATAACTTATAATAAAAACCTATTTATATTTCTTACTACTCATTATAGTTACGCTGTTACTCTAAAGCGTATAAAGAAAATATAAATGTTAAAACTATTTGACAGCCCGAAAGAAACATTCTGCAATGGATGTCAACAGCATGACTTTAGAAAGTTTTTAAATTGAAAAATATATATACTATCTTTAAGCATTCCCTTAGATTCATTATGATTTGAAAGAAAGATTAAAATTCTTACGTCGCATGAAATGGCAGCAATTCATAGAATGGGATATCTTCCAGGATTTCAAGAAAATGATCGTCGAAAATTCGACTTTTATTGCTAATTAAAACTTGTCAGAAATTACATTATCTGACTGGAAATTCAGTGGACTCTCTCTGTGACAACCATCCATTGTTCCAAGTAGTTTTGCTCTTGTGTGGAATAGCTGTCTTAAGCTGTCCAGTGTTGATGTTTATACTATTTTCAGAAATACTAATTATTTTTAAATATGGTCGACTTAGAAAGATGGTCGTCATGGGAAGATTTGCCAGATTTTTTCCATCAGAAATTACTGATAAAACTGTATTTTGTTCCTAAAACTCACTGCGTTACTTTTTGGTGATCATTTTTGTTTCCAGACGGTAACATTTTCTGTGGAGGTAAATGTTAGAGAGGTGATGTCCAATGTCCTGGGCCATATTCTCTGAATATGAGTTAATTCTAAAGGTTGTCCTCTTAGGGGTAATAATATACTTCTAATGTCAATTTCTACAAGAGGGTTTACTGTCTTTCTAATCCTTTTATGTTTTTACTTAAATAGGGCCCGAAATGATAACCGGCTGTTAGTTTTTTTAACATCGCCTTGACACATTTGGCTGAGTTCCACTTCCTGTTAAGATTCTACACAGTTTACATCATTTTTGAAAATAAATAGTGAACACTCTTGTAGCGACCTCTTTTTGTAAATCGGACCGATTGAAAGTAGCAAATATTTTTTTAAAGATAAATAAACATTCATACTGAACATCAGTTCTCTAAGGGAACATCAGTCCTCTGCGAAGCACCAAACTCTCATGGAAACTTCAGAAGTTATCGTAAAGAAATTTCATTTATAAAGTAGTATTTGCCACTCAGTTACCTCTTTACTGAGTCTAAATTCTTAATCCTGGAAAATAAAGTAACTTGCAGGACCATGAATTCTGTCTGGAGGTTACAGCCAGAGTTGATTGGAAGCAAAGACTGCGAGGACTTCCTCGCAGACTTTTTTTTTCCCAACACATACAATCTCCATTTTCCGAATTCTTCAAGCTGTTAACTAACCGTGTTAAGACTTCATATTTTTATAAAGTCAAAAATGAAGAGAAAAAAAAAGTTTATTAAAAGGAAAAATTCACTGCATTGAATAAATTAACTTTCATTTCAGTTATGGTTCGTTTTATTGAGGTGGTTGCGACGAGGGGAATCATTGAATCACTGCTATCATTAACAAATCGAAATAACAATTAGAAACCAATACGTGTCCTGAATATTTAACATTGTGAAAACCCTATTTCTAAAATGACAAATTCTTACTCGCTGGAAACTATAAAAGATTATATGTTAGAATTTCGTAATACTTCTAATATTTTCTATTTGTAAACATGACAAATGATAGGCCTTTGATAAATAAATAATACCTTGAACGAGTAATTTAATGCTGCGGTTTGATGTTGTGTAAAAGGCATTAATTTATGTGCAACAAAGATGAATGATGAGCTGATACCTAAAATTGAAAATATAAGCTTCAAGTGCATAGTTAATAACATGCCAATCTATTGTATTTGCGTTTCGCTAGTAATAACCGATCAAAATCTTCTGCACATTCTGTTTTGTATACATCGTGAATAAAATTGACATTAATCATTGCTAACGGCAAATCAGTGTGAAAATTTTTTTCTCATAAAATGGTAGAAATACGATAAAGATCACTAGATAGATGGGGACAATAGCTTCAAAAGCATTTTCAATTCTTTAACTAATTTAATGATTTTCCGAAAGCTGTGTAATCAATTTACTTTTTTAGAAGCAACTCATTTATCAAAATAAAATTACAAATTTAGCAGTTTCTGTTTGTATTTTTAGAAGCAAAACGATTTAGAAATAGCTCTTCTCTGTATATTCAAGCTAAGGCCATTCTTCAATAACCTTCGGACAAAAAATGAATCAAATAAATGGTTTTTGCGTAATATATGATGGTAATCTATGCTTTCGCTTGCATATTTATCGAATTTTAATTCGCAGTCATTATTATTATCATTATTCGAAGGACAGCATAAGCGAGGTTTGTTTGCATCGCAGAGCTATTTGTCATGGCGGGAACTCTTGACGTTCGATAATGCCCTTCTTTTCTTAACCATCTCTTAAATTCGCTTCGCTGATAAATAAATCTCTAAGAAATTATACATCTCATCTGGCTGAAAGTGAAGTGTGATATTATGTCACGGGAATTTAAGTATGGTAATTATTTTTCTCATAGCAGAGGAAATAGTATAACTGTTACGAACTAAATTGATTGACCATGTCCTTAGCGTGGGTTTATTATTGCCGCAAATAGCTGATATGCAATTAATACATATTTTGAGTTTTTGTTATCATCGCAGTAGGGCTGAACTCGATTTTCTGTTTTACTAATCTCAAGGCAGAATTTATAACCATAATTTATTGGTTCGAAATATTTAGGGACGGCGTTTACATGCAATGTATCATACGTGTTAAATTTATGATAGATAAAAGTATCCAGTCACTGTAAAATGATTATTTTTAATGCTGGGTATAGAAAGATTTTTTTAATTTAAGAAGTCTGATGTGGACGCAACATGACTTTTTTGTATGGCTTATTAAATTATATACATTTTTTGCTACATTTCATTTAAACTTATTTCCTCGAATTTTATTATATTTCTCATTCAATTAATGCAGTTCTCATTTCGCGGCAAAGCAAAAACACGTAAAAAGTCAAAACATCTTCATTAAAAATTGTAAAACACAGAAAAACATAAAATACCAAATACAGTTAAAACAATTTTTGCAATTGAAATTAGTTTCTGCACAACAACAAGTAATTCGGCCAGCGGGTACTAAGGCAGATTTTTCGGTACACAAAACTAAAAGTTTACTTTTGGTCCCACTAGACAAAAAGACACTGCAGGTGCAAAAATTGACTTAATTCATTATTCTGCTGAATTTCAAATGTAAACAAATGGCGGTTCGTTAGGCTTAACTCGCTACTTAACATTTTAAATTGCTGATAATTCTACAACTATGCTAGCAGATTAATTGAAGGCATAAAAACCTAAAAACCACATAATTCAATCATTTTTAAAGCAAAAAATGCACATTTTACCAACACATAAAAATAAAAAACTCAGCTCACCGAGCCAGGTAATAAAGTTATAGCAGTCATATATATAAAAGTTCAACATTCTACGGCTACTCGGTTCTTAAGTTATGAGATATATATATATACATACGTACGTACGTACGTACAGACGTCGAGAAAAAAAATCTCTTCGAAATCCATTTTACAATCCTGTTTGGCAAACAGAGGCTTTTATTCTGTCCGTACATGCAGATGTCACGCATTCAGATGGTTTCAAGAGCTGTCGAAATAGATTTTCGTTGAAATATGGTACCCGAAATTTTTCGCGATTATAATACTTCCTTTACTTCGCACATGGAAGTAAAAATAGATAAAACGTAAAAGTGGGGGGGGGGGAATCTAAATTTTCTCGACATCGAATCCTTTATATAAATATAATAGTAAACAGAAAGACGGAAAAGGGGAAAGAAAATTTGCTTAATATTTAAAAGTTACAATGCAAGCAAAATTTGAACTCTTGCGTTTAATGAAAAACAAATTTAAGAATACAGCTTAAAAATGCGCTTATACTTATTAAGAAGTTAAAAATAAATTACATAAAAAAAGCTCATTTTAAAAAAACATTTTTTGGGGGGGAGGGGAAGGGTAGACCAAAATTCATCAGAATTTCAATTTTTGAAAGTCGGATTTTTTTATTAATTATTTACTCATTTATTTAATTTGCAACGAATAAAGCTTGGAATGGCTGATCTTCAGCAAGAACTTTTTAAAAACCGAGGCAATCATCATTCATTAATACTATAATGAACCATTTATATACACTGTGATAAAATGGCGAACACTTCTTTCAGAAGAACATTTCTGAAAATGAACAGCATTTCTCATAATATAAATGAATACTGGCGCTAAACCTCACCTGTCTAAGACGACAACCTGCAAAAACCAAGATCATCCGGAACTATGGGTAAGCTTCTCAGAGAGGTTTTACTTTAAATGGCCTGTAAGTTTCGTATGAATTTCTTTAAAACAAAACACACACACACAAAAAAAACTGAAAGGTTTCAAATTTTAAATTACGCCCAAAAGGGTTTTTTTTTAACGTTTTGTGTGTTATCTTTATTTATGAAATATCAAGTTCTTCGCACTTACACCATAAAATTCAGTTCAACAGCAACATCGCAAAATAATTTTAAAATGAGCATATCTTTAGAATTTCCGATACACAGTTCCGCGCGCTGGAGATGAAAAGTTTTTTTTTCTTTTTCCGTAGAGTGTTGCCATTGCTCGCTTTTAAATCGTGGAGTTTGTTAATCAAAAATTCGTTAAAGTTTTTCAAAATATGAAATAGATAGTAAAACAAACAACTCCAAACTTGGGCTTCCAGGTGTACATATTCCGGTGGAAACGTACGTTATTCAAAATTGGATGGCTCTAGGTACCGTTGTTTTATCACAATGCGAGAAACATATATACGTTTATGTAGATTCTTCATTACTTAATTTCTTTAAATATAATACAGGGCGATAATGTTTAGTGGCAACAATTTGAAAAGTGAATCGGACATTTATATTGAATTAAGGCAAAATGCCAAACAAAAACAATAGTCTATCAGGGACAAAGCCCTTTGGACTAATTATAATGGAAAAAATAAGATATCGTTTATCTCGAACTCTTAAAATGGAAGTCGAAACCCCTATTCAGACTATGTTAAATTGGCCATTTTCGGTGTACCTTTTCTTTTTTTACAAAATCTGCTGTAGATACATATTTGAATTTTTTTAATTAAAGTACACCTTTCTAATTATACTGAAATGAACTACTGAAAATTTTTGAGTTTTAAGAGACATTTACAGAATATCGTGTAAGGCATGCTGAAATTTAGCACTTTTTCACAAACAAAATTTGCAAAAAATTTTTTCTTAGTTTATAACAAAAAGCTCATTGTAGTACACATTAGAAAGCGTAATAAATAAGTCATCGAAATTTAGATACTTGTGATTATACCTATAATCACAGTTTATAATTTACCTGTGTAAATTTACATACCATTAATTTACGTACCTACATTCCTGAGGAAAGGTGCATCGAGTTAAAAAAAAATCACATTTGGAGAAAAACGTAATTTTATGTAAAAATATTTATTTATCACAACATTCAAAGATAAATTAAAACTAAATTTTTGACAGTTCTAATTTTCATAGAGATTAAAGTATGCTATTTTTAGAAAGATAAAGGCGTAGAAAATTTGAAAATGGAGGGAAAAAAACAAATCATCAGTTTTTGAAGATTTTTGATTTCCAATACTAATAAAAAATTAAATTCTTAATAAAACATTCGCACAAAGAAATACAATATTAAACATGTGCTATTGTTTTGATATATTCTCTGTATAAACTTTAACACATGAACAGCGTTAAATTATTTCAAGCAAAATAGCATCGCAATAGAAATTTATTAAATGAATGAAACTTTAAAACATATATCATCACGACACTAATAAACTGTGATTATATTTAGGTTTGCGCAGTATAATTTAATAAAATACAGTAAAAGACTTTTAAATTGCAACTAAATCCATCTCGCATCTCTATCAAAGCAAAAATTATTGGGGAAAAAAAATGCAGAAAAGTAAAAATATACCTCAGTCAGTGTATCGCAACAAAAATCAAAAAAGAATATTTTAAATGTAAGGCGTATGTTGTTTCTTACTGATACACTAAAGCAGTTGTTTGGCTGAAAGACAAAAACAAGTTGCTACATATAAACACTTGAATAAAAAAATAAACTCTTTCTGCTGATAAAAATATCAGGTCTGCTTGGGTGAAGAATAAATCCAGAAACTATAAATAAGTTTCTGAACAAGAAACTAAAAATAAACACCATGTAAATCTAAGTAAAGAAAATCAACATAATTGCAAGAATTCTCTAAGTAAATGAGGTTTATTAACTAAAAATACTTTCAAAATTTAATTTAAAAATTAATATATTATCAAATGTTCGATATATGTATATCTTCAAAGAAGAATAACGTTTGAAATGAAAAATGCAGAACTAGAAACAAATTCTAACTTCATATGAGTCTTAATTAATCAAAGATAATGAACGCAAGTTGCAATGAATTCTGCAAATAGAAAAGGTTTCTGAGTTAAAAACACTTTCGAAATTTAATTCTTATGCTAGTTTTACCGTTTTGCATATCAAAACACTGGAGTCATTTTCATTAACTGAGAAGACATTATACAAAAAAATTTGCTTCGAAACGGAACAACGATATAACATTAAACATTGTTACAAATTAGATAAATCTGCTACCGAAACGGTAAAGATGATTCAAACAGCATATGGTAATTCTTTGTCATGAAGAATACAAGTGTATGATGAGCATTAAATGTGGCCGCGGAAACGTCGAAGATGAACCAAAGACAGGGCGCCCTTCAGCTTTAAAGAATGAGGAAATTGTGGAGAAAATTCGTTCTTTGTTGAAAGCTGGTAGACGTGTAACAACTCAGCAGTTTTCATACATACTCTTGATAAACAAAGAAAGCTATAGGTTGATGTTAATTGAAAATCTGAAAATGAAGAAAGCTTGTGCTTCGGATTTTGACAGAACAGCACAAGGAAGACCTTGCTGTGAAGATTTGCTGACTACTGCTAGACAGCACAGCAATTTCTTAAAATGTATCATAGCGGCAGATGAGAGCTGTTGTTTGCAATACAATCCAGAAACAAAAAGACAAAGCGCAGAGTGGAAAGGACCATCTTCTCCCATACGAAAAAAAAATGTCGAAATCAAAGACTAAAATTATGTTGATTGCATTTTATGATAACAAAGAGCTTCGTCACCATCAGTTTGTCCCTGAAAATCAATTAATTTTTACTATTTTTACAAGGAGGTGTTTTTTCGATTAATACAAGGGGAATTTGGCACTTTTCATTCTGAGCAATTTCCCAAACGTCTCTCAGGGATTTTTTTTTTTTTTTTTTTTTTTTTTTTTTTTTTATAATATGCCTCGAGCGTGCTTCCAGTTATACCACAAAGGCACGTGGAAAGGAAAGAGAAAATATCTTATAAATTTACAATCAATAAAGATAATATAAAATAAGAAATTTAGAACTAATTTTTCACAAAGACCAAAAATTGGAATTCATAATTAATAAATTTCGATAGGATTTTTATTTTTTTTATTTTTCATTTATTTTTATATTTTTTACTTGCGTGCTTCCAGTTATACCACAAAGGCACGTGGAAAGGAAAGAGAAAATATCTTATAAATTTACAATCAATAAAGATAATATAAAATAAGAAATTTAGAACTAATTTTTCACAAAGACCAAAAATTGGAATTCATAATTAATAAATTTCGATAGGATTTTTATTTTTTTTATTTTTCATTTATTTTTATATTTTTTACTTTTTTATTTTTTCTCTTAATTACTATTCTGTTATTAAATACGGGTCTTATATATATTCAAAGTCGTCATGATTATATTCATGATTATATTCGTCATGATTATATTCATGATTCGTCATGATTATATTCATGATATATATATTCAAAGTCGTCATGATTATTCCATGACGTAAAAACTTTTTACTTTTCAAACAATAGTTCCTTTACCTCCTTTTTCAAGCTTTCTCTGTAATTTTTATTAACAATTTTAAAAAATCTAAAATTCAACTTTATGGATTTTTCTACTCATGTAAACAAAATAATTATTAAAAACTTTTTTACCACTATTTGGACACCTTTTTGAATCCATTTTTTAAGAATAATTGATTTTAAAATTCAATTAAAGTTTTACACTGACTGATATTCTTTAGTCCCATTTTTGTTTTAAAAGAGTCGGGATTTGTTTAAATTTCATTCATTAATAAAGTAATCTTTTTCTTTGTCAAAGTTAAAAATTTTCATCGAAATATTTAAAAGTGTTTCTTTTGGTTTCAAAATTCCATCTTTTGTTTCAAATTTTAGCCTTTTGAGCGATTACTCTCTCGCCAAGGTTTTGTTAGTTTCGTAAATGAAGCCAAAATGGCAAACCTGTACATCACTACTATAACGATATTATTAATTCGATTGTGGTCTATTGAATCTACTCGAAGTTTTTAATTACTTCTTGTGAGTTTTAATGAAGTCTTTTCACCTAAGTTTTATAAGGTTTTAAATTCTTCGGATTATATGCTATGTGGTTAAAGGGGAAAATTTTGATTTAAATTTTTGACTGAAGTATTTTATTTTTTCACTTAAGTTTTCAATTCTTTAAATAAAATAAAATTCTCTTTATTTAAGGTTGAAGATTCTAATTTGAATTTATTTTGTTTTTCCCTTGCTTTGGAGAAGGGCAGAATTTTCGGGTGAACTATTATAATTAAAATTCATTGAAATAGTTCATCGGCTAATTTTGGATACAGAAAAACAAGGATTTTTGTAGAAAAGAGATTTCAATGTTCCTCTCCCAATGACGAAGTGGCATTGAAGTTGACTGAATTCCTCATCTGTTATGTTCATTTTTCTTTAAATTTCATTATTGAAAAGTTTCGGTTTTAACATTTTTTAAATTCTTTGTAGCATTTAATGGATTATTTAAAATTTATTAATTATGAATTTCAATTTTTGGTCTTTGTGAAACATTAGTTCTAAATTCCTTACTTTATGTCTTTACTGATCATTTTTCAGCAGCTCAATGCGCGAAAATACTAGGCATGTTTATATTTTGTTTTAAAAAAATTGTTTTGTAATTAAAAATTTACAATGTGTACATTATGAATAATAAGACTTTTCAAAAATACGCTTATTACTAAAACAGATACGACTTATCCCCCCGCTAAAAAAAAGATAAAGATGTCCACTAATGGTCCGACCTACAGATCTTATTAATATTTTTTATGACGATGGAAAGCGCCATGCTTTCAATAGAAAACTTATTTAGAATTTAGAATCTTCGTCATTTTCCGGGCTAACCACAACTACATTTTATCACATGCAGATACAAGATGTGCTGCGTGCTTTCCTACTGGATATCGAGTCATTATAACGAGCATCGACTGTTAATAAGTAGAATCTCATCAGTTTGTTTAGAAAACAGTGATTCCGGTTTTAGCTTTTGAGTCACTGATGTATTCTTCTAATTTTAAAAAAATTACAAATGAGTTATAGGAACAAGCTTACTATAGGCTAACGTTTATAAAATGAATTTTGAATGGTTTATCAATTATTGCACGTATTCATTGTCATTTTAATGAACTAACAAGTTAACGAGATAAATCTGCACATTCTACTTAAGACAGCTGTCTTGTGGTTTACGCTGGTTTAGTGTACTATAGTTATTTAAAAAAAATTTTTTTTAATTTATTTATTTTAATTTATTAGTCCAAAGGGATTTAGTTCCGAAGGACTATTACTTTCGTTTTGCGATTTTGCGTCGATTCACTCTGAATGCCCGTTTCACTTTTCAAATTGTTGCCACTAAATGTTATCGCTCTGCATTAAATTTTAAAAAAATGAAAAATCTGCATAAATGTATGCATGTTTCTCGCATTGTGATAAAACCTAGAACCATCGAATTTTGAATGACGTAATCCTACTGCGAATATGGGCATCTGGAAGCCCTAATTTTGAATTTGAAATTTGCTTTATTATCGATTTTATGTTTTGTAACATTTCAACGAATTTCTGATTAACAAACTAAATGATTTCAAAGCGAGCAATGGCAACACTGTACGGAAAAAAAAAAATTTTTATCTCCAGCGCACGAGACTTACGGAAATTCTAAAGATATGTTCATTTTAAAATGATTTTGCGATATTGATTTTGAACTGAATTTTATGGTTTGAGTACGTAGTACATGATATTTAATAAAAAAAGGTAGCACACGAAACGTTAAAAAAACGCGCCTTTGGACGTAATTTAAAATCTGAAATCTTTCAGATTTTTTTTTTATTTTTATTTATTTATTTATTTATTTATTTATTTGGCAACAGTTAAGTTGTATGGTGTATTTTAATTTTATAACAGTTATTTTTAATTTTGAAACCCTTTCCTTTCAATTGTTGTTTTCTACTCACAGCTCCCTACCAGAAAGAGTTTTTAGAATCGCAGTGAATGTAAATGAGTTAGAAGGAGTATTTAAGGAAGGTTCATCTTACTTCAGTAAGAGGTTAGGTCTTTGTGTCTAGCTTCGGCTAAGTCTGTTTAGTTTGGTATCTTGCTTTGAAGCCCGAGGGAGGCTTCCTATACGCCCGAGAAGGGGCCGATTGTATTATTTCTTTGAGTGAATAAAATGGCATTTTAACCATTCTCTGGACTTTTCGTTACACTTGAACTCAGCGATAAGTCGTTACACAGTTCAATAGGTTCCTCTACATTCAGCATAGACCAAGTAGCTAGGAACATTATAAAGTAAATCTCTGCAGTAATATATTGTACATCCATATTTAAAGAATTTTTAAACCACGGTAAAATCCCATTAGAAGCCCCACAGTTTCAGCTAACTTTGATTTTTATGCAGGTGGTCGCCTTAGAGAAGAGATATGCTATACTGATATCTATTTATGTTCTAAGATATATAGCTAACACTAAGAGATTCTTGCTATTTTGTTCACTGTATTTTGCTTTCAGATTCTGTTCTGAAATTTAATCAGTTTTCAGTATTCCATTTAACTGACATTATCAATGTACTATTATCCTATTCCGATTTCAGATTACACTACTATTTTATTATCGTAAGCAATGATATCAAAGATATTTACTGTGGACTTCAGTTTCGAGGTTTCTCGAAAGTCGGTGCGACCGTGAATCAACAAAGAAAACAAATTAAATTTGATAAAAGACTGGAGTTTAACTTATATAGTCTTTGTTGAAGATTAATGAAACTGTTTACTTGTTTCATTTAATCAAAATAAAAATTAAGATTTTAAGGGAGGTTATCTTATTTGACTATGGGAAAACACGCAGAGGCCTTGTAAAGTGATATTTAGTATCACGCTTACTGTACACAACTCTTAGAATGCAACAAACAATCAAAGAGCCATGCCAATCTGTTTAATGTAACGCTACTTCTCTGTGTTGCCAGATCTCCATGTTCCGAAAGATTACCAAATGTCTGGCGCAATTCTTGGTCTCATAATGATGTTCGAAGCTTTGTCCTGAAAAAATCCGAAAGTTTTAAATGCGTGGTTATAAAAATCAAAGACATAATAATTAACATAAAGAAGAAACGAGGAATACTTCGAAACCTCAGTAAATGTTTTTACCAGAATGCAGGTATTTTAGCATAAAATGAGAAATTTTCTGGATGAATAATTTCGTTAATATAGTTTTATACCACCTACATCTTCACCTGTTACAAAATGTACGGATAATCTGTTTTTCAATGCTATGTGAATAGTTTCCATAAGATTACCTTTTATTCTCGTTCAGTTTGCTTATCCTGCAAGAAGCAAGGTTGTATAACTTAAGTTTCTGAGCGTTTTTAACACTGAAACAGTGCCGCGCCGAAGGGCCCGGGTTCGAATGTCAGAGAAGGCATGAATGTAATTTGTTCATTCCTATAAGAGGCAACGATGGCCCGCCTATTAGATACCACCATAAAAAACAAACTACCGCTTCCGGCCTTGTAGTGACTAACGGCTATAAGCGGCTAGAGTCCGCCACTGAAATGAATTTTTTTGTAAAATGTCTGGATTACCTTTCCAGACTATATTATATATATGGTAATACTATCCAAGAGCCAACAAATTACTCGTGAGACATGGATGCTACAAGGTTTCTAAAAATATGACGAAATGTTTCACGATGATCACCTACTGCAGAAGAGCACTTATAAAAGCATTTATAATAAAGAAACTACTGCTTCTGGCTAGTAGTGGCTAACGCCTATAAACACTAGAGTCCACCATTAAAATTAATTTTTTTGTAAAATGGTTGGGATTAACTTTTCTAAAGTATAGTAATGTTATTCAAGAGCCAAAAGATTACCTGTAAGACATGGATCTAAAGGTTTTTATTAACATGAGGAAATGTTTCATGATGACTACCTACTGCAGAAGAGCACTTCTAAAAGTGTCCATTATTCCTTCGAACATAAATAAATAATGAAAATGAAAACATTCTCTCTAAGGTGACCACCTCTAGAGAAGATCAAAATCGTCTGGAACCATAGTTGGTCGCTCTAAGGAGCCTACATCATTAGTTTTCTTTGTCAATAGCTTCTAAATATTTATAAGTCAACATCGTTCGAAAAATCGGATTTGCTGTTCTACATATCCTACATATATTTTCCCCCCAATTGGGAGCACTAGTCATTGTAGACATTGGCCTCTACAAAGGACGGAAGCGGTGGTCTCTGTTATGAAGGCACCTAGGTGGGCCACCGCTGCCTCCTACGAAGGGAAGACAAATTACATCGATGGATTCTCCGAGATTCGAGTTCGAGTCCTTCAGTCTGCAGTCAGATTCACTAATCGCTTTCCCGTCTGGGCGACTCCCACAAATATTCAATCTTATCAATTCCCAAAGAAAAGAAAGAGTCCAAAACAATAGCTGAAGCACTTTTCACTATTTTTCAGTTGAAATTCTAAATATTCCAAAGCGAATACTTTACAGTTGCTTCTCATCACCTAATGAACTAAATGCACATAAAATTGCTGCTTTTTATTTAACGGTACAGAGGTTATTAGGTTATTCAATTATGGCAAAGCACACGAGGGCTATCTGCCTAAAGGGAGGAATGCCTTCGTGGAGGATTTTCTAAGGGAAACTGGCTCGTATACACGTTACACATGGGGAAAACCACGAAAACGCCCATGCAGCCAGCCCGTTCGCGGAATTCGAACTTCGGACCGAACTACCAGTGTTCAGCGTCTTTACCACTCGGCCGCTGGTGGGCTCAACTAACGGTACAGAAATTCGACTGGATGAAATATTGCCACAAGGACATCGGTGCAGGGCTGAATTTTGGTTGGCTGCATTTAAAGATTTTAAGGAACTGAACCATGTAAGTATAAAGATGGCTTTTCTATTGGAAATAATAGCCATTTCTTCTTTATTTTTTCAATTTTATTTGAAATAATCAGCTTCGGTTATCTTTCACATCATTATTAAAACATATAAAATAGAAAAAAATGCTCTTTTAACAATAAGAATAGACGATAAAAAATTTAGCAAAATATCTCAGAATTTCATAGCCATTACATACAAACATGGAGCTCACATCCCTATACCAACAGCGTCTGAAAGCTAGTAGTATTTCCATTTAAACATAACTAAATATTCATATTAAATTAATATTTAATAAGAAGCAGTCGTGGCAGATTTAATATTCATTTTTATTTAGCATTTGCAGCCACAATAACTTCACACTAATCGTACATGTTCCAGAGCATGAACATTTTTGATATCTTCGCGGTAAGAAGAGAAGAAACAAGCAACAGTCTAGTTAGGCCGAGAAGCAGAAGCGAAGTGCGATGTGTTTAGGACGAAATCTTAAATCAAAGTGCGTTAGTATCGATTTCATTTTGATTGAAAAATTAATAAAACTCTAAGATTGTTATTGGCCTTATGTTATTTAGTCAGAAGTTTATGTAAAGGTCGTATGAGATGGATTAATCTAAAAAGGGCGCAATCCAGAAAAGTTTATAAGCAGTTACTGTTTTTAAAATAGAAAGGGGAAATACCTAAATTAAAATAAAGAGTTAAAAGGCTACTACAAATTTAACTTAGAATTTTTATTTATATATGTTTCATTTTACATATATACTTCCCAATACTAATTCTACTTTAGAGCCTAGATTACAAACTTGAAATTATCATATCACATTCCCCCCTAACTTACTTTTTGGAAAAAATTGGCAAAATCGTTTTCTATGTGGCTGAATTTTTATTTAATACTTAAGAATACTTGTACCTATTCTTCCATTATGTTTCATGTACTGATCTCGACATTTTGATAGTTTATCATTCTTTGAAATCTTTCAAGTATATTATGATGTACCTATTGTTTAAAGAGAAGAATTAAAGACCGACCTTTTGATAGGATCATCCATCCTTTATGGTGCTTTAAAGTTCATGATGGAGCATTTATAAAAGAATTTTTGGCAGTTCTTATTTTTCGGTCGCGGAGATCAAGCCAACACGGAACAATAAGCCTTTAACTACGGTGGGTATACAATAGAAGCAGACCATTTTCAAATGCCAATGAGGGGCCCGTTATGGGTAGCATAAAAGAAAAAAAAAATGGTTTTGAATTCCCCCTTCCAGTGAAGAACTTTCCAGAACTCAACACTTATAGAGTTGCGGGAGGGTATGAAGGGGGCTATACAATTTTTCTTGTTCAGCAGTTCTTCCCTCCTCCTTTTTTTATCGCATTTTAAAAATGATTTCAAAGATCCGGGTTCCTTCCGACGTAGTTATGGACGACAGGTGGCTGGTATGACTCTTTTGAGGTCATAAGAAAGAGTTCACGGCTGGTTTTACGACAGGAATTTTGTTTAGAGTGCTAATGTTTATTTTCATTGCTTCCGCCATCAAAACTAAACAAAGACAACTGTTCTAATTCATATCGAGATACTATCGTGGAACGAAGAACGCTATAAGAATTTTTTTCGATATATTTTCGTATTATGACAAACAGAAATCGCAGAACTTCAAGATGCTTATAAAATTAAGTACTGAGGTCAAGGCTAGAGAATTCACCTGCAAGGGATTGTTCGCACACTTTTCGAATGATTTTAATGGTGCAAAATAATTAAATGGTATAATATAAGTATTATATTTTAAGTGTTCATTGTAGATTGTGATTTTTTTTAATTACCAAATCTGCACCTTGGTTTCGATGACAAGGGAACTTCTTAATTTTACCACGGGAATTTTTCTACATCCTCTTGTGCTTCTTTCCACAATCCGTAAATTATCTTTGATTGCAGTACGGAATAGCCGTTTTTCAACAGTCCAAAGGCATTGCGGTTCTTTGATGTCACAACAGATTTTGCTAAAAACGGGGGGGAAAGTGTGCATGCTTTATGAAGAATTTTTTTCCCTACTTATCTATTTTAAATTAGTTGCAGATATCGATGTGAGCATTGTGGTTTTGTTCTGGCGAAGAAAAACTTTTTTGCATTATGCGAATAAAGAAGCGGGACTCCTCTTTTAAATAATGGCGTCAAAACATTGTTTCGATAATAGATAGAGATTACGTCTTTCGATTCTTTTTCTTCTTCTTCTTTTTTTTTTTTAAAAATACAGAAACTAGCTTCTTTGATAAACCCTTTGTGGAATTTTTCTTCAGACTCTTGAGATAAAGTTTCCGCCCTTTCTCGCTTCTTTTGTGACAGTAAATTGATCGTTTTATATCACAGTCATTCAAATATAACCATACTTTATACGTAATCACAAAAAATTTCCATTTTTCACTCGATAATTGATTTTCATATAGAAATTTTACATTTGGCTATGCTCTCTGCAGTATGTCATCTTTTAAAAGCATAAATTTAATTTTTTTTAATCGTTTGATAAGTGCTGAGTTTTTTTTAACATATTTAGTATGTTGTTCCTTGTAGAAAGCAATGACTGTTAATTAGGTTATGAAAGATATTGTTTCTTGTGCCCTTAGCTAGCTTGCTTGAAAATTTTATATATTTTATAATCAAAAACGAAAAAAAAGATTGTTTGGAAAGTATAAAAACATAACCTTCTCAAAACACAATTTATAAAAATAAAGGCCCGAAGCAGAATCTGTTGCAAAAGATTCCTTCTTCCACTAGTTTCCTTCCATACAGTAAGTACTAGATGCCCCATTGCAAACTATAAAGTACGTTTCATATAGTGTCTTTCATGAAATAAACTTAAGTTGTGTTTAACAATTCAATAATCATACATAATAAAGAAACGTAGAATTAAAAAGCACAGTTTTTTTCAAATGTGAAAAAATAATCGTTTCATTTCATGGACCATTCGATGCTATTTATGTACTGATTATCAAAAAAAAAATTCTTTTACATTGTTCGTTTAAAAAATTGTCATCTCACTCATTATGAAAAATAATTTAATGAAGTATAATTTTAAAAGAAAAAAAATATGGTTATTTTTTAATTTTCTCAATTACGTCAAATGATTTAATTTTTAAAGAAAGGCATAAAAAATTAAACTACCAAGTTAACATTTTATTTCTAACTGTTGACTTTATTTTTAGAAAGAACTAAAAAATACATAATATTTTACATATTTTAAACATTATGGGTAGTTTAGTAAGTCTTCTACCCATAATGTATTTATATGAAACATTTTGAGTTTATAAAAACTCTTGATAGCTGCAGGCAATAATTCATACCTCAAACTGCTGCTAACTCATTTTTTCTGCTTCGTTAATTTAAGTTACGTGTTTAATAAAAATCGCTCAAAAATAGGTAAACAGCTTCTGTTAGTTAATTCAATTTCATTGATACTTTTTTGTATGGCCTTCCTCAAACGTCTCCCAGCGATGACTCTTTTTACGCCCAAGTGCTGACATTTAGAAAAAAAATATGATTAAGAAAGGACAATTGATCTAGAAACAGACGGCCGATAAAAATGCTATATATATATAAATTTATGAAAAGGCTCTTTGTTTCTAAGAGGGTTATCTTTCGTTCAAGAAGATAATCATACTTTATCATGCAAGGATAGTAACTACAAACACAATAATAATGATTCAGTCAAAATATAAACATATTGATAAATCATTCAAAAACAGTCAAATCATTTACGGATTTAAAGCTGAATCATTCTGACAATGAATAAAGGTAATGTTCTATTTGACATTTGGAAGAAATTATTAAGAGATGCAGCAGTTATAATTTTCATTGCTTTAATAATCAAGTTGAAGGCGAAATTCCATGGATTAAATTACTAGAGATTTTTAACAAAACCATTGATAAATTACAAAAGAATTCAAATTTATTTAACGATTACATACAGAAAGGTCCTAGAAGATATATCGAAGAAAAATTTCGAGTGTTTGATAGTCATGATTGCATATACAAGCTTATCTATTAAGTTATAAATCATTTAAGATCCTAACATGTACAGTCCTCAGCGCAGAGAGAATTAGAGGATTTGGGCAAGTTAGAGACTTGCTTTGACTTGCATGTTCGTTCTGATTTTTCCGCAAGCTGTGAAGTTGGTGTCCGCCGAAAACGTCGCTCAAGAATATCGCGGAAGAAAACGTCGTAGAAAAAAACAAAGCAAGGTGAAAACGTCGCAGTTCTAAAAACATCGCGGAACAAATCATCGTCGTAGAAAACAGAGCGATTCAAAATTTTCGCTGTTTAAAAACATCGTCGTTGAAAATATCGTGATAAAAAACAAAGCACCAACAACTCATCGCATGACGATAACATTGCAGATATCCATTGGCCTCTTGAAAAGATTCTTTCTGAGGGCAAACTCACCTCGATTGATGGATTCTAAAAAGTAATGGCAGAGGAATGGAAATCAATACCCCTGAAAATGTTATGAAAAAGCCTTCTATTATGGAAATTACAATGCGGACTTAAAGTCCAGATAAAAAGCTATCAGATCGAACATTTAAAAAAGTACTCTTTGCGTTTTAATAAATAGAAATGGCCTCGAAATCGTTCCAAAAATGCGTAAACTCTCTCTACGTAGTTGGATGGTATTTTAATACATTGCACTGTGCATTAATTTAATTAAGTATCATAATTTTGAAAAAGGATCGTTCGGTTCGAACCTGTTTCTTGGCAGTGACTGTAGTTTGTTGTTTTAAAATAAGCACTTCAAGGTCGTTGTGACCCTCCCTTCATTTACGATCCTAACATGTACAGTCCTCAGCGCATAGAGAATTAGAGGATTTGGGCAAGTTAGAGAATTCGATTTTTTTTTTCGCATGGTTATTAGTCATGGTTTGGGGAGGGGTACAGAAATTATCTTGAAGCACCTATTCTAAAATAGCAGACTGCAGTTATTTCTATATGTAACTTCGGTCGGGAAACGACTTTTGACATATTTTAGTGCAACCAAGCTTAAGGCAATTCTCAGTCAGTCTTCTAGTTTAGATTTTAGAATGAGAATTATTTAGCAGCGTATTTGTAACGAAAAGTAGCATAAAAGTGATTTAAGTATTAAAATAATCTAACAATTTTAACAAGAATTAAAAATTCATTGAAAATATTCTGGAAGTCAGGTATTTACTAGACATTCGAGAAATGTTAGAAAATCCTCTAAAATTCTCAAAATTAATCATAGAGATTTGTTCCAGAAATCACAGAAAATTACTGCCTTATTAATGCTAATAGACAATATTATAGATATCCAATCGCAAGTAACCTTAATGAATCTACATTCATTAATCTACAAATGGAAATGACTTAGTATAAGTGCCTTTAATATAATGCTTTGAGTAATATAAAGTACATATTAGTGACATATGAGCATCAGAAAAATTAAAATGCCGATTAACAAGTCGTAATCCGGGCCAGCTTCAACCATAGGTGACATCGACGGATGTCCGGCCCGCCAATTTTCTGGAAGGCGCTTGCTAAGCTTTTTTAACTAATTAAAGGTATACCTGGCTTTGAATTATTAATATATTCATTTTAGATAAGGCGTCGAAAATACTGTAGCCAAGCCTGCTAGATAGTTCTTTGTGTCCCCAAAATTAATATTTTCAAATAAATGAAACAAATTTCTTTAATAAATGAAATTTGATTGGAGACGAAATTACAAGCAATTAAGGATGATAATTTAAAATAAAAGGAATAATTTTGAACAGGACTTAATTTCTAGAAGAAGAAATGCCGGAGGGTAAATAAATAAATAAAATGACTATTAAAATCATCAATAATTTTAAAACTAAATAGTTAATGAGTATCAAATTAATTAACAATTATTTAATTGGTATTAATAATTAATATTTGTTAATTATTATTTAATCCATAATTATTATTTGATTAATT
>KK115405.1:90284-155229 GCA_000611955.2 Stegodyphus mimosarum
AACATGCATACATTTATTGGTTCTAGGTTTTTTTTAAAATTTAATGCAGAGCGATAACATTTAGTGGCAACAATTTGAAAAGTGAAACGGGCATTCAGAGTGATTCAACGCAAAATCGCAAAACGAAAGTAATAGTCCTTCGGGACTAAATCCCTTTGGACTAATAAATAAATAAAATAAAATAAAAAATAAAAAAGGTAACACACGAAATGTTAAAAAATCTGAAATGTTTCAGATTTTAAATTACGTCCAAAGGGACGTTTATTTAACATTCTGTGTGTTACCTTTATTTGTTAAATACCATGTTCTTCGCACTTAAACCATAAAATTCAGTTCAACAGCAATATCGCAAAATAATTTTAAATTGAGCATATCTTTAGAAATTTCGGTACACGCTCTCACGCGCTGGAGATAAAAATGTTTTTCTGTACAACGTTGGTATTGCTGGCTTTGAAATCTTTGAGTTTGTTAATGAAAAATTCGTTAAAGTTTTAGAGAATATTGTTACGAATTTCACATTTATTTGGCTATTTATTTAGAACTGTAATTAAAATTCCTTTTTATTTTCCCGTGCAACGCACGCAGACGATTTTTGAAGAGAAAGCTACGTCAAAAAAAAAAAATAATAATAATAATAATAACATGCATACATTTATGCAGATTTTTCATTTTTTAAACTTTAATGCAGAGCGATAACATTTAGTGGCAACAATTTGAAAAGTGAATCGGGCATTCAGAGTGAATCAACGCAAAATCGCAAAACGAAAGTAATAGTCCTTCGGGACTAAATCCCTTTGGACTAAAAAAACTTTAAAACTATATTGTTTAAAAATTTCTACTGCTTTTTCATTTAATTCTCAATTAATTTCGGTTATTTTCAGTTAATTTGTCCATATCTATTGTTAAACGCTTTCTCAGTTTTTTTTTTCTTTCAAAACCTTAAAACCATATTGGTTAAAAATTTCTACTTCTTTTTCAATAAATTTGCAATTAATTTCGGTTATAATTTTCAGTTAATTTGCCCATATCCATTGTTCAGTGCTTTTCTTTTCTTCTTCAAAGTGGATTGTTAACATTGTTGTACTAATTCTTTTGAGAGGGTGATGTTTTCTCCTCTCCTTTTTTTTTTTTCTTTTTTTCTTTTTAAGCGTGACTACAGTTGATATTTACATTGCTTCCAATAAACTTTTTTTCTTATTTATTTTCATTCTTTTTAATCAGTTCTCTAAGATGGAATTTTAATGCAAGCATTTCGAAAGGTGGTGCTGCATTTTTTTACGTTACTCATAATCCATACTTTAACTAACACACCAGCTACAACAAGGCCTAAACTTTGGAATCCTACTCACAGAATGCCAATTAACAAATAGAAACACAGGCGATTAATGACGAAAACTAAGTGCACATTATGCTCATGATCGCGATCGCGATTGCCAGTTGCCAAATTTTATTTAAGTCTAAAAAAATATTACTTTTTATTATATAAATTAATTTTAGTATATATATTATGTGAACATGTATACTTTATAACAGATAAAAAAAATTTTGTGTTAGCAAAAAGTAGCACAAGGAACTAATAGAATAATGAAAGTAATGGAAAGTTCGTAAAATCGCATAAACATAAATTTCAGTGGCACAAGTTTGTCAAAAGTAGCAAACTGCCAAAACATTGCACGATTTGGCAACATTGCCTTTGTGGAGGATTTTTAAGATGAACTGGTTATGGATTTTTGTTGCAGCTAGGAAAAATCATTAAAACTGCTCATGCAGCCAGTTGTTCGCCGGCATATGAATATGCGTCGAACTATCAGAATTTAGTGGCTTAACTGCTCGGTCGCTAGTGAGCAGTTCAGTTTTGAAATGAACGTAATTTATGAATCGCGAATTATAAGATTCATGGTTAAGTTTGATATTTCGTGAAACTATCATAAACGCCGACGGGAAAATAATGTTTGCAGTTTAGTTTATATGGATTTAGCTTTGCTTAAATAGAGAAATACTGAAGATAAAACTGCCGTCCATAGAAAAATACTGAAGATAAAACTGCCGTCCATTCGTTCCTTTTTTTTTTTCGTTTTTGGAATATTAAATGCGTCCATTATATTTAAATCTATAAGTTTGTTTCAATTATAAGATATGCAGTGTTACAACTTGAAAGATAAATTAATTTCCTCTCCAAGTTTGACTTACAGTTCTCAGAATCAGTAATTTGGTAACCTAAGAGTAGTTGATTAATTCTGAGATAGCGTAAAGCAGTGTGACAGGAAAAATGGAAAGGCTGTAATTACAGACGTTTCTAACGTCAATAATAATTGAATAATCTCAGAGTTACCAATTTTAAGTTTTCTTGCCTTGTTTCATTCTGCTTTCAAAATTCTATTATCTAATGAAGGAATAAATTTTACCATACCGGTTACTTCTACGCATGCGCCTCTTCAGTAATCCTTATATTTATTACATGTGAAGAAAACGCTTGCCTTGCTCAGCAACATATACTATATTTAGCATTATGTTAGTCTATGAGAAAAAAAAGTGCTGTTTACAAAATATGACTTCCTCACTTGTTTTAATATATGTTATCAAAGGCTATCGTTGCGTTAAGCCATATCAAGATGCAAAAGTTATCAGCCTCATGTTCCTGAAAAGCCTCACATGCGAGTTTCGCTGTCTCGAAACAGGTAGGAAATGACAATAAATTCTTCCAAAATTGCACCCTGTGGTCACGCTGGTTTAACTGGAGACGCATATTTCCATTCTTTTCTGTAACCTGAAAATTTTGAAACGCTTTCGAACGTTGCTTTCACAATAAACAATAAATTTTCAAGCAATTTATTTGACGATTCCTATTTTTGTGCAATCCTTCTCGTTTTAGGTCTTTCAGAATATGTTTTATTGTTATTAGAGTGATAAAAACAGAGCCCCTTTGAGTTACATAGGTCTCAGATGTAAAAGGGCTGATATTTGTTTATCCATCTGAAGAGGGACAAATATTTTTGTCTTAGTAAAAGAATAGGAAAATTATTTATGCACTAAAAATTCATGCATTTTTGAGGCCCACTCGAGGTAACACGAAGAGCCATAATTTTTTTTAATGTCCCAAGTTATGTTTAACGCATTTTTTTATGTGTGTGCGGAACGCTGAACAAAATTTGCAGATAAATACTCGTATATATCATTCTTCTTATCGTATGCTTGCTTGAACGAACATTTCAATCGAGGTAAAAATTAGAGAAAAACATCAGTCTATGTTCTTTTCTCTCCACTCATTTTAGGTGGAGATGATTTTCACTGCCCGTGCATGTTAACGACTGCAAAAACTAAGAACAAAAAATTTTAAATGTAATGCAGCCCGTAAAGAATATGTCGGCTAGCTGCAATGAGAGTTACACTGGCAGCTAAAAACAATAAAGTGAAGCTAAAACTAAATAAAATGCAACGAACCCTCTATTAGGTGACCACGCAAATCATTTCGGTCTTTTGTGGAAGTGATATATTAGAGAGGTAATATTGGTACCATTAACTCTCTTTTTTCTCAGAATTACTGGTCACTCTTAAGCGTGATCCTTTCAGGTAAATTGCCGCCATGAAAAAGCTTATAGTATTTTAAATAAAGGAGCAATTTTAAATAAATTGCAGTATTGATAAAAATTGAGAATACAGAATTGCTGAAACCTGTAAAACCTCTCTATTATTGAAACCTATAAAACCTATAAAAGTAAATATCATAGGATCATATTAGAGGAAATCACACACGGATGCAGGGGCAGTAGAATGGGTGACTCTAGGAATGCGAAATCAGCTAAAATGCATCTAGAATACAGGCCTGAGGAGTGAATGGGAAAACTGTACAGTGATTATGCAAGGAACGGTTAAAATAAACTCTTTACAAATCTGCGCCAGTTCCATTAGCCATTCTTTTACACAACAATTACTGCTTCTAATTTTCTTCAATTATTTAAACACTAGCCGCTGCGCGGCCAGCCTTCGTCTGGCTTTTAAGTGTACCGAAAAAATGCCTAAAGAGAACACCAAACATTAAATTTGAAAAACTGCACAGAATTTTACTCTGCAGCACAATTTTATCGAAAAAGAAACAAACAACAACGGAAAAAAAATTCAATTAAAAATGCATTACATATAAAAAGCATACAATGAAATAAGCAATATCCCTTAATACAAATATTAATTATCCTAATAAATAAATTAACCAACTTCATGCTGCCTTCTCTAGACAAATGTCCAGTATCCAAGAGAAACATTAAATTTAAAAACTGCACAGAATTATCGCCCTCATTTTTCCGGGCGGCAATAGTGCTGATATCAGCAACAATGACAGCGTGCCATTGTTGTTCATATAATGAGAGAAAATCATCAATTTGATACTATTTCATTAAAAAAAAACTCATTCGAATTTTGAAAAATCGATGTGCACTGGCTCTTGTCTAGATGCATCCTGTGTACCAAATTTCATAGGCCTGGGTCTATTAGCTTACGCTCAGTACGAACGAAAGACACCTACACACACAGAAAGACTCTTCCTTTTCATTATATAGATATATAAATTAATTAAACAATTTACCTTTGCAAAAAGAAACAATCTTTCAATTTCTTAAACTGTTCAATAGAGTGAAATCTCGCCTTGCTATAGCCCATTATGTCTTAAAATGACGCGATTTCGTCAGAAAACATAAAATTTAAAAAAAAAACTAATTCGAATTTCGAAAAACTCGCTTCGAGGTGCACTGGATCAAAAGCATGCAAAACTTTTCAATATCTTACAAACAGTGAAATAAGCAAAAAATAACATGAAAGAAACTCAAAAAACAAAACATTTCGCGCAGAATTTTACTCTGCACAACAACTTTATCAAAAAAAATCAATAAAAATGTATTATATATATAAAAAATGACAATGAAATATGCAGTATCCCTTAATACAAATTTTACTTATCCTAATAAATAAATTAACCAACTTCCCTTTGCAAAATCTTAAGAACTCAAATGGTATAAACAGATTAAGAACTTAAACAGATTAAAAAATATCAACTTTTTTATAATAAAATTGTATATAATTAAAACATAATATTACAATAAAATAAGCGATATCCCTCGATACAAATGTTAATTATCCTAATAAAGTAATTAAACAATTTACCGTTGCAAAAAGAAACAACTTTTTAATTTCTTAAACTTTTCAGTCTCTTAAAAACAGTAACATAAGAAATACGATGAAAAATTGTTGCCAAACCGAAATTTTTAAAAGAATGAAACTATTCAAAATGATGCAATTTCATCAAAAATCTATCAACAACAATAAGAAAGGAAAATTGTTGCCAAAACTACATTTTAAAATATCTGAGATGTGAGAAGTGTATTCGGAAGCTTCATTTAAAAAATTAAAAAAAAATACAAAATATTATTATTTTTCCAAAATTCTTTTTTTAAAAGGAGTCGAAAGGATTAAAGTTCAACGTGTCCAAAAATCAAAGGAAAATAAACAGCACATTTTTTAAAATAAGTTTTTTTAAAAAAAATTCCGCTGAAAAGGTGTTAAGCTCACCTTCCTAAATAAATTCGTATTTAATCGATTTATTGAAATACGAAATTTATTTTAAGTTCGTAAAATAGCTAAGTGTCTACGCTTCACGACGATGTAAAAATGAAATGTATAGAGTGAAATCTGGCTTTCCTGTAGCCCATTATGTCTCAAAATGACGCGATTTGGTCACAAAACATAAAATAAAAAAAATTCGAATTCGAATTTCAAAAAAATCGCTTCGAGGTGCACTGGCTCTTGTGTAGATACACCTATGTACCAAATTTCGTGGCCCTAGCTTACTCCCAACACGAACGAAAGACACACACACACACAGACTCTTTGTTTTATTATATGTAGAGATTATACACAAATTATACACATATAATTTTAAAATATCTGCTGTGGACACCTCATGACTTCCTTGTACGGCCTATAAAATCTTACACAATTTTTACTGTACTTCATTTAAACTTATTTTCTCGAATTTCATTAGAAATATATTTCATTTCTTATACATTCAATAAATTCAGTTAGCACTTCACGGCAACACAAAAATACATAAAAACTCAAAATATCATTAAAAATTATAAAATACAGAAAAAAAACCTAAAAACACCAAATGCAGTTAAAGACAGTTAAATTTTTTTTTATAATTAAATTTTCTGCACAAAAACAAGCAATTCCACCGACGGGCAAAAAGATCCAATTTTCGGTGCACAAAACTGAAAGTTAACTTTTGGTCCCACTGTGTAAAAATATACTGACGTGGGTGCAACAACTGACTTAATTCACTATTCTACTAAGAGTTTCAAATGTACGCAGATGTTGTCCTCCTTAGGCCTAAAGCCACTTAAACTTTTAAATTGTTGATAATTCTACAGCTACTGCATGCATATTAACAAACGGCATAAAAACCTTAACTGGAACATTAGAACAACATAATTCAATCACTTTTAAAGCAAAAACTGCACAATTTACTCACATATAAGAATAAAAATTCTAAACTCACTGAGCCAGGTACCAGGATGGGAATATACACGTCTGGTACGGCCGATTGCAGTCAGAAAGAGAGATGCACAACTGCATATTATATCAGTGCCATATAGAAAATTTCAACGTTCTACGGCTACTCGTTTTTGAGTAAAGCGAGATACGTACGTACGTACTGACATCACGAAAAAAAAAAGTATTTTCTGAATCTATTTTTAAATCCATTTTTGGAAAAAAGGAGCGTTTAATTTTTTTTTTTTTTTTTTCAGTAGAGTGTTGTCATTGCTTGCTTTTAAATCGCTTAAGTTTGTTCATCAAAAATTCGTTAACGTTTTACAAAATATGAAATAGATAATAAAACAAATTCCAAATTCCCAATTTGGGCTTCCAGATGCGCATATTCGGGTGGAAACGTACGTTATTCAAAATTGGATGACTCTAGGTAACGTTGTATCACATTTTGAGAAATATACATACATTTACGCAGATTCTTTACTACTTAATTTCTTTAAATATAATACAGAGGTGCAGTGTCTGGTGGCAACAGTTTGAAAAGTGATTCCGACTTTTAATATTTCCAACGCAAAATCACAAAACGAAAACAATAGTCCTTCAGGGACAAAGCCCCTTCGGACTAAAAAGACAAGCAGAAGAATTATAGAAAATCTGAAAGGTTTCAGATTTTGAATTACGTCCAAAGGGGCGTATTTTAACGTTTTGTGTGTTACCTTTATTTATTAAATATCATGTTCGTCGCACTTAAACCATAAAATTCAGTTCAACAGCAATATCGCAAAATAATTTTAAAATTAGTATCCTGTATCTTCAGAATTTCTGATACACAGTTCCGCGCGCTTCAGATAAAAATGTTTTTTCCCCGTAGAGTGTTGCCGTTGCTCGCTTTTAAATCGTTGTTTGCGTTTGTTCATCAAAAATTCGTTAAAGTTTTACAAAATATGGAATAGATACTAAAACAAATTCCAAATTCGGGCTTTCAGATGCGCATATTCGGGTGGAAACGTACGTTATACAAAATTGAATGTCTCTAGATATCGTTGTTTTATCAAATTTGGAGAAATATACATACATTTATGCAGATTCTTCATTAGTTAATTTCTTTACATATATTGCAGGGCTGCAGTATTTGGTGGCAACGTTTTGAAAAGTGGTTCAGACTTTTAATGTTTCCAACGCAAAATCACAAAACGAAAACACTAGTCCTTCAGGGACAAAACCCCTTTGAACTAAAACACATTAATGGATTCGAGAGCGATGAAAATGGACATTTTCGTTGAAATATGATACCCGAAATTTTTTGCGATTACAACACTTCCTTTACAAGGAAGTAAAAAAGAATAAAAATTACTTCAACAAGACACTTAACAAAAATTCAAATTTGACTACATTATTTGTAACATTCGAGTGAAATGATTCACTTTGTTTACAACCGTAAACTTGGCATCAACAGCTGATCACGTGATAAATTTGGCAGCACAGCTACTTAACTAAAGAGTCTCAGCAATTCCTTGCAACACATTTCACAGCTAGAACTGCCAAATTGTTTTTTTGTGAGGCAAATTTAAGTTGCATGGCTTTTTAACTCTCTTTGCAATGCATTATATATCAAGAAGTAATTCATTAAGCACTTTTTCGTTACTATACTGGAATTATTTGCTTAAAAATGAGACACATTTCTTTAATTTTAATAAATTTGTCACAAAACAATTATTTCTGTATGTAGAAATATTATTTCTGACAATGAAATCCTTACAAATTTTTAATACTCATGCAAAAATATTTACCCTTTCAATATTAAGGAACTGAAAGAGTTGGTTGGGAGAATGTTTCCTGATTTTCTTCATGTGTAACAGATCATTAGTCTCACAATATTTGACTTAATAATGCAATCTATTCCACGCAAATCATCCATAAAATGTATTTTTGTCAAGTTTGCTTTCACTTATCTGTTGTTTTTAATAATCCTAATTATAAATTCTGTCAAGACTTTATGAGCAAAAGAGGAAAAGAAAAATAATAAAAGAGATAATTAAAAGAAAGTTAAAAGCGACACACTTGAATCCACTTGATGTTCTTCTGAGAAACCATTGGCAAAACTGGCAATATTGCCGCTGTTAATCCTAAGTTTAAGAACTTTTCTTTACATTAAAAAACTGCAAAAACTTTACATCTAGGAAAATTTCCTACATTCCACTCGTTTCAATGGTAATGTTATTGATTAACCAGATCAGAAGATTTAATGCAACGGTATGCACTGCATGCAGAATTGAAGGATACCGACAAAAGTAAAACTTAACTGTTACCTTTTGAAAAATAATTAAAAAATAATTTGTACAAATGTATTATTTATTTAACATTAATTACCATGTATGCCAGTTTATTACTTTAAAATATTGACTTACTTAAAAAGTCAAATTTACGTAAATTGAAAAATGATAGAAAATTATCTGCCCTGTTTTGAAACAAATCTTTCTTTTATATAGTCACCTCAAGATACAAATATAACCTTCAAATATTGGTTTCACAGAATTTACCAAACTGCTGATAGAATCTTCTGAAATTCTGTACCACCTTTCTGAAAGTACACTTTTGAAATCGTGAATGTTCTGAGGAAACATTTGGCGCATTGGAATTCGACGTTCTAAGGCATCTTACACATGCTCCATCAAACTCAAGTCTGTAAAGTCAGTCAATTCTTTTCAAGAAATGCTTTTTACATATTTTGATAGCAGGGATGTACGATTCGAGTGAGCATTGTCATCCATTAGCAAAATCTCTGAGCCAGTAGAACCTTACATTAAATTCTCTAAGACCTCCTAGATAATTAGATAGCCTTTTGATATGGTTTTTTAAGGGATATTCAAATCTTCCATTGTGCTTCCATTGTGCTTGCCCCTTCCACTCTTGGAGTCCACCAATTAGCAAAAACTTTTGTCCTGCACTTAAATGATGACATTTTGTCATGACTAATAAATACTGATCTCTTTCAGAAACGGCATTAACTTTAAACAGCAGTGAATTTCAACATGCGTTTTTAGGGCAGCGTGTTGCCAGTCGTCAGCTTTGGATAAACTGTCGTCTGCCAGTCGTCTGATTTGGATTTATAACATGCGCAGAGGTCTACTTTTGCTTTCAGCTGCAAATATTTAATATAAATTATCACACTGCTAGACTTTGATTGAAAACTTTGATCAGTGAATATCAGTATTCCCTTTAATTTTGACGAACGGGTAATAAATTCCACTTAAATGGACACGTTTAACCAAAACGTTTTGAACCCCTGAAACCACAAACCAGTTATCCACAGTTTGTTTTGAAATATCTCATGACAATATCCTCTGAAAATCAGTAAGATTTAATTCATTATAAATAAGCGCTATTGACCACCGCATATCTAAAGCGACAGCTTCATTAATCGATTATGTGCATTAAAATTTGCTTTGTACTAAATGAGCTACCTACCCACCAAAAAAGAGCTAAGCCGCCAAAAATAGAAATAAAGCTCGCAGTAACGTTAAAAAACATTTTATTGTACACCACAAGTAAATTTTTGCAATTATTTCAGAGCATTTGTGTCTAAAGTAATCATTTTAAAGAGATGATATTCAGTATGGAATGCTTATTTATCTTTTAAGAAATACAGTAGAATCTCGAGTGTCCGAGCTCACTGCTACCGTAAGCAACTCGGAATTCACATAACTGAACCGAAAACACCGAAAATTCACATAACTGAGACTTGATTTAAATTCGTAACAATTTCTCTTTCGAAAAGTTTTCTTGAAACTGTCAATTTAAAATTCTAAAAATAAGTACACAAATTACAACTATTTATATTTTACCAAAACCTTACTATATAAATTTTGTTTTCTTCAGTTAATAACCTTCATAAGATTTTAATTCGTGATAAAAATATTCATGAAAAAAACTGGAATAAACAAATTCCATCATAATTAACGCAATTTATGAAGAAATTTTCATATTTTTGTCAGATTTCTAACATGCACATTTACGAGATAATTCTTTTCTTGAAAACGTTATGCTAACCTTTTATAGCCCTATAACTCTATCAGCTACCGCACGAATATGCCAGTTTTTGATCAACAAAAAACCCGTAAGAGAAGCATCAACGTTGCTTTAAATATTAAAGAATATGCTCAAGACGAGCAGGGAACCGCTTAGTACTACCTCGGTCTGGTTTCCAACACGACCAAGTGGACATGAAAATGGTTAGCTGGTTAAAATGGTTGGTCTGGTTAGCTACGGAGTGACATCTTGGAAGTCGTCTAATCCTTTCCTTACTTCAGATTTGAATACGGGCATTTCGTTCAGTATTTATATTCTTTTGTTTTTAATAATACACGTAATAATTAATTTTTTTTTTCTGAGAAGAAAAAACGTGTATAAAAGGTAGTTTATTCATTTCCACTTAAGATTAATAGCTTAATATGTATCAATATTAAGAAATATTCATGAAATTTTCTATCCATTGTTTTACGATATTTTCTACAATCATTTTTATATTGAAGAATAATCGTTTTTTAGGATTTACTGAAAAACAAAATTTTAAAATAAATAAATAGAAAAGGCAGTTATTTATTACTATAAATAAATCTTTACAGTTTCATTTTTCTTACCACCAAAGTAAAAAGAATTCTGTATTAAATATTACTAAAAAACCGTTTATAACATTAACTATTGATTTCGTTGATTCAAAAACAGTCAATATCATCAACAGGTTCTTTAGCACAGGTATCACATATTAACATTTTTAAGTAAATGATGTATCTATTGGAATGAAAATGAATAATGGATTTCCTTCTCAACTTTCTTTCTGATTCGAGAATTTCCTGTACAGACACAAGATAGGATCTCCCCGAGATTTGCCGATACGAAGAAAATCTGGATTCTGGATTACCTGTTTGAAATATTGCCGTAAGTATATATATTTTGCGCCTCTGAGCAAAAGATATATAATTTTAAGAATCAGCATGAATATTGTATGATTTAAAGCAAAGAAAATTTCTTTGCATAAGCAAACATATCTGTTTTTTTACTCATCTTTTTCCATTCTTTAATCAATTGCACAATGTTTTATAAAAGTTAATCTTTCATTTATTGATTGAAATAAATCACAGTTGGGATTTCGGAGTCTAATTCCTTTCTTTGGGTGATTTATGTTCATTATGTTCCACCATTTCTTTATTAGTTTTAAAAATGATCTTGTATCTTTCCTGTCAAGTGAAGAAGAATACTGAGAGATGCACATTTGTAAAACTGCAGAAGTACTTTTATGAAAAGTGTTTAGAGCAAGTTGAACATTTTGGCGGTCAAAGTCTGATGGATGCAAGGCTTTAAAATTTAATCAATGGGCATATTTTACAAAGAATTCTTCATCAATGGTGAACATTTTACAAAGGAATGAAAACTTGGGACAAATCGTCTTGTTAAAATCGTAAATTAAAATCAAATCTTGTCAGGGCACACAAAAGTTTTCACAGTATCATTTTGGTTTATTCAATTTTTTCTGATCGACTTTAACAAATGCACAGAATCGAAAAGAAGAAATAACTCCTTTGATTCATTGACTGTTTTTTTAAAATCCCCAGACGCAGATCCTTTGCTAAGTTTCTGTACCATATTGCGATTTATTTGGTTATGTGATATAATGCACAAAATAGTAAAGCCTGCTTCTAATAACTGCAGAACTTTCAAAATCAAACCAGAAATATCCACTGCATTCATTTCATTCACTGGTACTAATGCAGTGATATCTATAATCTGATACTAAGGAAGAAATCATAAAGATATTGATATAGATATTGAACAGATATTGCTTCCGTACTTTCAAGATTCGCAGCAAAGCCAATTAATTTCTTTTTTCCTTAGCATGTCACTTTCTTTTTCACTTCATCAATCAATAAATTCACGAGTTTTTCATGTTCCAGCAATTTTCTGGCTTTACCTTTCACATATCAATGCTGATCCATTTGACAGATGGATCAGCAGTGAAGTACATCGCTGGTCAGCAGTTTGGTACATCGCTGGTACCATGGACTAGAGATGTGACTATACCTGTAGAATGAACAAGCAAAGACCAAAATGTCACTGCTGTACTTCCTAGCCATTTTACTTTTATTACACATCTGATTTGCTTCAAGATAAAATGTTCTGTTCCTGAAGTAAGATCCTCAAGTGAATTTTCTTCAGTATGCGCTTCCCCAATATATACTGATAAATCATAGTTCGATTTTTAATATCTTTTAACTACCGTTCCTTTTACTTAACTATATATGTTTTCAAATTCATTACATAAAGTAAGTATGGTATTTCCATTTAATTTATTTTTAAATACTTCAATTTCTACAACTTCATCTCCGAGAAAAACTACTGTAGCCATATGAAGTGATGCATAGATATTTTTCTCAATTTTAGGTTGTGGATTAAAATTCAACAGCAAAATATAAATTCCAGCAGCACATTTATGTAAAATGACATATGAATTATCTGAAGTACTTAATTTATTCAGTAATGAAGGAAAAAATAATGCAATTTCGTTCTTTTTCAAAAATTTATTAAAAATAGGTGTTTCTATATTGACTCTTTTTCCCCCCGTGCATCTCTTCTGAGAAGCTACATTCTCAAATAAGTACTTCGGAAAACCAGAAAAAATGCAAGAACAAGCATCGTGTTTTAGTTTAGGATGCCCTCTACAAACTTGAATAACAGTACCTTCGTTTGTTGGTAAATAATAGTACTGAATTATATCACCTTTTCGAAAATGTTTCTCACACACAAAGCTGAGATCACTTAAAGTAAAATTTTTCCTTGTAATTTTTTTAATCCATAAATTCCGTTTTCGATATACCACTTGAAACTTGAATACCGATATATATTCATTGGTTCCATCATAGTTAGATTTGCGGCTGGAACGCAACATCTTGCAAGCATGACGAAGATTTAATTTATTTCAGCTTTACATAAAAGTAGATCGCTATACTTATTAACAAATACTAAACAAAGACGCGACCTCAACTATCAGTCTGAACTTAAAAACTTTACTTTACTCAAATTTAGCAATCAAAAAACATATGAATAATTAAAAAACACACTACAACGTTAATGAACAACACGCGGATTAACACAGGAATTCTTCATTTGCAGTGTCTACAGTGCAGCGCGAAGGGTGAAAGTTAATACGCCTTTCGTGACTTGTTAAATCCTGTGACTCTGCAACTGACCAGGCCATGAAATTCCTGAAGGTCATGGTTCAAATCCCGGGAACGGGTTGGTCAAAGAACGTGTGTGTAACGAAGAAAAGCTTCCATAGACGAGATGTAAAACAGTTTGACTGTTGCGCCACTAAATCGTGGAGGGACAAATTCTTGTCGCCAGATCGCCAGGTATGCAGGAAATTGGGAAATACGGTACAAAACCAAAGAACTTACAGAATTCATTCTTTCACAAAACTTTTCGCAGTAATTTAAACTTAGATTTTCGTAGATTTTGTTACTCAAAATAAATAATCGATTAATTAATCTATTTGCTCGAATCACTGATTTTATTTACGGTCGATACGTCACTGATCTGGTTGACGTCGGGAAAAAAATGGTATGACAGAACTTAAACTCCTGATAAACGTGACCTTCGACCTCCGACACCTGCTCGAAAATTATTTCCACATACGCAAAAATGTATTAAGCTAGATCTGCTTCGACACTGTTTCGACAGCTATTTCGCGCATGTGCAAACACTTATTAAGGTTGAATGCATAGCCCCTGTAAAGTAAACTTGTACATTTTTCTTTCTGCGATCTGACACAGCCAATCCTGCTTTCGCGAAGCTTTCGTTCTTAACTTACATGTTCTTTGGATTGGCTACAAGTTTTTATGGCTTTCTTCACATACTATATCAACCATTCCCTTAAAATGTGGTCCATAAAGGTATCCCTCCCTTTTAGCAAAGAGCCTTGTGTGCTTTACAATGGTTAGAATGAAACAAAACTTCAGCATATTTTCCGTATCGTCGTCATCGTCAGCGTCACTGTAATTTTTATTATTCTCCGGATGTATGCCGTGAACTCAAAACTTACAAATTTAATTCTTGACTTTGTGCATTTATAGATTCCGAAACATCTTTCTTTTACCCTTTGAAAAATGTCTACGATTTCATTGTCAGTTGATTTTACTTTCACTTTAACACATGTAAACCACACTTTTTTATAATAATTGCAGATAAGAAAGGCCAAACAATCAATCTCGATAAAAGAATTCGTGAATTTTACTTATATTCGCTGTACCTTTTCTAACGTTATTACTTTTTTTTTTCAATTATTTCTGCCGGCTCAGTTGTCAGAAACTTTGGTTGATAGAGGCCTGGTTAATAGAAGTTTTATTGTACTAGTCTCCTTCAAAGACAGCTATCATGAAAGGTTGCAGTGACCTTAAATATTGCCCTACTTTGGGTTGCAAAGTATTGTGATGCCTCTTTCATATGACAACTCACGATATCAGATTATTTTGGCTTTCTGTGGAAGTAATCGCCTTAGAAAAGTTATGTTCAATACTGACGTTTATTTATATTTTCAAAAACACTGACCATTTCCATAGACAATTATTTGCAGACGGTGAGCGCTATAAGAAGTTTCTCTGTATTTAATTCTTTTATTGGATAGGCTTTTAAAGTTTGATCTAGATAACTATGTCAAACATCTTTTACGATAGGTATTTAAATAGCCAACATTACGAAACGGCTGATCTCGGCTGTTATGAAGAATAAGGCTGCTCCGCTTTCAAGACTGGGGCAAAACTGATGGGCCCATCCCTTGTAATCTTGCTGAAATCCAATCCTCATTGAAATTCTTTTCACAAATGATATAACCCTTTGTTTCTTCCTTTCTTATGCAAAGCCTAACGTATTTATTACCATCTTAAATCTCGTTTGCCTTTCAAAACTTTTTTTCTCATCATAGATTTTATTAATTTAAAACTTTCTAATGGAATAGATAAATTATAACATTCAAGTCAAAGTAATTCATTCAATGAGCTTGATTTTTTAAAAAACTTATTACATTAATGATAATTTGCTTTTCCTTACTCTAATATGCTACTGCACAGGTATTAATGTTTTTAAAAAATAAGAAGAGAACTTATTATATTTATTACCCAGAATTAGCATATTGTCGTTCTTTTGTGATACAGCCAATTTCTAGTTCATAATCGCTAAGCTGCATATAGCATACACGGTGTTATGAAGAAAATGATAATTAATCTGAGTCCACAAATCTTGGATATTGTAAAACATTTATAGTAAAGATTTGTCTTTTACGAAATCCCGAAGATAAAATTCGATGAAATGATATCAAGTGATTATGGTGGCCCGGGAAATGCGTAGAGACTATTAAACTTTTCGTACCAAGAAATCCAAAAAAATCAACCAGTTACTGAGGGGCCACTTTGCAAATAGGATTTGTGTTTGCTGTATGAATCAGAGTAGAAATTAAACCCTGCTTGCAAAGCGATGATCAGGCATAAAAATACCGCATTTTTATGATGGTTGCTTTCTTCAGTTAAAAATTGATCTTTATAAAGGCTGTGCACACCTGTAACTCATGGCACCTTTCTCAAGATTTTCGCCTTTTCAAACAGTGAGAACTTTTGTATAAAGCTGTCGGCACGGTTATGAAAAAGCACCATCTACTGATAAATGAAACACTACCCGTGACCTCAACTCTCCAAAACGGCGCAATTCTAAATGCCTTTATGTCTACAACAGGTTCTCAGAAACGCTGACTACTTTCAGCATGGTCCTCTTACCAAGAGGTTGGCCCAAGAAAGTTTATTATCTGTAAACCTTAAATAGTACTTCATAATCCTAATATTTAAAAAAGTTAATTTAATTTTATAGTAATAATAATAATAACTACAATTTTGATGGTAGTAAGAACCTTGTGTTTTACTTTACGTAAATGGTTTAGCACAATTTTTGTTGATATTACGAAAGAACTAGATTTCAAAATATACAGAGGTCTCTATGAGGCAACCACGTGCACTGTGGAGGAAATCATCTCAAATGAGAAGATGTTCACAATCGATTTTTATTAATGCTCTTAGAAATTTCGTAATTTTGAGAGATGGTCGCTTATGACAGATGGTCGACAGGAGAGTTTTCAGTATACATCAGTAAATTGAGTTGATGTAAATAAGGAGATTTGAGAAAGGTTACACCTTGATTCTGCTTCGTTATCATATAAATAGAAAATTTTAATGCATGGCCTGTGTGGAGTATGAATTTTGATTTCTGTTTTGCGAATACGTTTCATAAAATTCACAGGATGTTTTTTTTTTCTTTTACGAATTGCAGTCGCATTGCTCGGATGTCAGGTTACAGTTGCATGCATATTATGCCTTTTCATAATGACTCTATAAAAGACCCGCTACAGCGACCCTGCCTCTCTATAGTTTGGACAAAACACCTAATTTATGACTTTATGCCTTTCGAATTGCTTCATTTTAAGAGTTAGGGATACCACTTCATGATAAAAATGGCAATGATCAGGATACTGTGACGAAAGTGCATTTCGAGAAAAGCATTACGATTTTCGTGTTGGTAAAATTAAGTAAATATGGCGCTGTGGCCATACATTTCTAGGGAACATCAAAGATCATTAAAGTTTGTGCAATCTTTTTCTGATTTTGAAATTGGCTACAAGGTTCTTCGACTTCTGCAAAGGAAAACTCCGCTTGTTTGCTTTCATTTCTTTTGTTTCACGCTTACTCTCCCACCCTTTTTTTAATGATACTTATTAAGAGTTATTTAAAGCAGTAGTCCAAAATTTAAATTGTACAATCTGAGATTAACTGACGGATCGCGATAGTAATAATAATAATAATAATAATGAAAAGATGTTCCTTTTTTTTAACAAAACAAAATTTGTTAACTAAATAAAAACATGCTATTACATATCTTTCAAAATATAAAAACTATGCCAAAAAATATATAACAAATATAAAATATATAATATATCAATATATAATACAAAAAATGAAAATTATACAAAGAAAAAACTCAAATTTATACTTATTTTCTGCCTGAAATCTAAAGGTTGGTATCTGCAAGAAATTTTTATTAGTCATTATTTTTAATTCAAATGTATTAACAGATAAATATTAAAATTTTCAGATTCACATTTATTGAAACAATTGTAATAAATCGAAGTAATCGCTAAAATAATTTATTCTAAATTTAAACTAAAACGAAATATGCAAAAACTTCCCAATGGCGACAAAAGAAGGGGAATAGGTTGTCATTATTTATACTCGAGTTTTATTTACTGCACTTTTCTATGATGCATACAGAAAAAATACATATTTGTATGTAAATAATTATTATTATTAACTTCTTTGTTTCTTACTACACCTTTCAGCTCTGATGGCGTTTCGAGACGATATCACAGTGCAAGTTAATTAGCTCCATTTCTAGATTTTCCGGACAGTTACTCACATTCGTTTTTATAATGAAAATAACGTAAACCTGGACTCGGAACCATAAAAATCTTAACCTTTTCCTTTACATTCTTGTCATAATAATGCTAATTTATTTACGAGAATTGTATTCGCAAGCCGCATGAAGTTGCTTCGGGACCGCCTGCAGTCCGCGGGCCGCCAGTTTGAGACCACTGACTTAAATCTTCCAATTGCAATTTTTATTTTTGACGTCACGGATATTCTGTATCTCTGTTCTTAATTTAAAAACACAGAAAGAATGAAACCTCTTGTGGCGAGAAAGGACTAGTATTTCTTAACATAAATAAATATCGCTTCTGAAAGTACCTCTCTAAAACGTCTACCTCCGCAGAACAACCATCGAAGCTAAGATTTGTCGTTTAGGGAAGTTTATGAATGCCATGAACCCTTGCGTGCTGTTTTTGCATTATATAAATATTGCGTCATAATAGTGAAGATTGATTAAGACGACCTCTGTGGACCTCTTTAAGACGACCATCTGACGTAAGAGCCCTTAGACGCACAAACGTAGAAATCCTGGTGGCGCAGCGCGTAGATAGCATAGAACGTAGATCCATATTGAAGAGGCAGAATTCTAATTGCGTAGAATGTTAAAATTTTGAATCCGTAATGACCAGGAAACCTGGCAGTCGAGGTGGATTAAATTTCATCTTTATTTCAAGTGACATTTGTGGCCACAATTTACTTGGCATTCTAATCGTGCCTATTCAAGAACATTTACATTTTTGATATTGTTGCGATAGGAAGACAACACAGTGAAATAGCGTCTTTACAAGCACAGAGGTAGAAGCTAAAGTGCGCAATTATCAACTTTGGAAGCTCAACAAGAGAAGGTTTTTTTGGTTTAGGTTAGAAAGGTTTCAAAATTTTGAGTTCAAGGTACGAATTAAAAACGTCATAAGTGTTACTCAAGCCATGTGACATAGAATGATCTAGAAATGGCGCAATCCAGAAAAGCTATTACGATTTTCAGAATACAGACAAGAAACACTCAAATTAAAAATGAGAAATTAAGAGGCTATTGCTAAATTAAATTATAAATCTCATTTACATATTTTTTAACTTACATGCATACTCACAGAAATACAGTTCGCCTTCAGACGTAAAATCGTCTTAAGGAAGTATTTGCAAGGAGAGGTTTTTATCTTAAAACTTTCACCACATCTGCAATTACATGCATTTACGTAGGTCTTCTGCGTATTATCGGAACCTATTATCTCCACTGATACGACAGTACTTAATGTATAATGTTCTAAGCTTCTGTTTTTTCTTCTGAAAATCATCTAATTTTAAATGCATAAGTATCAATCAAATTTCTGAATTTCTAAAAAATCCAAAGAAAACTTCAAAAATGAGAAATTCTTTCTGCAGAAAATAAAAATTGACATCACATTATTTATTCAGCTTGCTTTGGCCAGGAAAACTATGATATCAAGCAATATCATTAAAAATATTCCCGAAGTAACATGACAAACTTGAAAGAAAATCTGATTGGCTCAACAATTATGACAAACATCTTAAAACAAAAATTGTATATTAAAACTGACAAAAAGGAGAAATGATAACGTCAATTTAATCCCAGCATCGATTACATTTTTATTTATTTATTTATATTTGTACCCCTTTTTATTCCCTGCGTTTCCTCTCTGGATTCTTTCTCTGTCATACACGGGTCCCCGAGCAATGTTTGACCTTGAAAAGCGATTGGGTTGTCGGAGCAAGCAGTTCACTTTTCGACAAGTTGTGAAAAATAACTAATTCACAAAGCCATCATTTCTACTTGTCCTTTCTGGCCTCTTCAAGTGGGCGAGGAAACGGCCTATTTTTTTAACAAACTGTCTTCAAAAGACTATCATCAATACATAAAAAAAGCAGTCGAGTGGAAGCGGAGATAAGAGCAGTCTTTCGGTTGCGACTTTCCCCCCCCCCCCCTAAAAGAATATCTTCAGCTACATTTATTTATGTCAATTATAATACCACTTCTATCTTAGCTCGTCAACAGCGTATTTGATTGATTATTCTTTTCTTACCAGGCGAAATGGCCAAATGGTATCAATTGCAATTTATTAGAAGGTCTAAAAACTGTTACTATTATAATGAAACTCCTAACGGCGACCACATTCTGTATATGACTACTTCTGAAATTTCTTGAAATTGCGTAGATAACAACAATATAATTCGTAATATCAGTTGCAGTATGATTCCTAGCAAGATGAATACAATAAACACGAAATATTTCTTAAAGCAAATATCAGTACTAAAAAATCACGTTTATAAAGCCACAATCCGCTCGAAATTCGAAAGGTCGTCACGGAAATTTTCCTACATCACCATTATTAATACAACTATTGATTTTTTGTTCCGTATTTTCTGCATATATTTGAAGTAGTTTTTTCTCTGATTTTATTAAGTTTCAACAATGTTCACTATTATGAAAGTCTCCCTATATTTCCTATGATATTTTCTCCCCCCTTCCAGAGTGTCTTCGTAGTGCACCGGTAGCACACTCGGCGCGTATTCGAGAGGTCCAGCTTTAAGTCCCGGCGAGAGCACGGCACATTTCTTCAGCTTCGTGACATTAAAAAACTTAATGACTCTACGAAGTTCAAAATATCATGATTTATTTTGCACAGTATGCTAATAAGGAATGCATTTTAGGCGACTTGCTTAATGTACAAAGACACCTCTGCTCGCAATATATTTAAACATTTATATATGTAACCGGCAATGTATGAAAGCCAGCATTCTACAGAATGCCTAGGTATTTTACAGAATGCCAAAACCTAGCTGCCAATGTATGAAACGATTAACATTTTTTATATATCCCAGGCATTCTATATAATACCCAATAAAAAACTGGCAATGCATGAAATGGAATGAATCAGAGATTCCGAATATCCATATATTAAATACATTCATAGATAATTAATGCATTCATTCCATAATTCCTCACATTTCATACATTATTTTCTTTAATAAAAAAAGGCATATATTTTGTTCTGTACAACTTTCATCTTTCTTAACGTATTTTCAGTAAAAAGGTTTTTAATGGCACTCTTTCAGTATTTTTCAAAATAACGTTTGTGTATTTTTGAGGAATGCACGGCTTTTAAATAATAGCCTTAACCTGAACACTTTTGTTTAAAGGCATTTTCTATTCTATAGAATGCCTAGGTATTATACACAATGCCTAGGAAAAGTATATAATAATTCTCATGTTTCATACCTTGCCTAAAAACGCCGGGCATTCTGTAAAATGCCTAGGTATTCTATAGGAATGCGACATTTCATACACTGCATATCGGCAGCCGGTATAAATAACACGAGCTTACATATTGCACTATTAGAATGTTAACTAAAATATAAAGAAAAGTTAAACCTTATAGCGGTAAAAGAGAAATAAAAAATTTTGTAGTAGTCGAGTAAAACCTCATGAGGCGACCACCTCCGGAAGAGACCAGTATTTCTAAAAAATAAATTTTCCCCTTCCTAATTATTAAACATGCATTTCTTTAAGCGACAACTCCTCAGAAAACCAAAATAATGTGGAACCTCGGGAATCGTGACCGTTCACTATAACAACATTACAAATATGTTATCACTTTCAGCTGAATTTATACAGGTTCATCAGCCTCATACAGAACAATTTATGTAAGGCAGGCAAAAAATTCGTTACCTTGTTGAAAGCGTGCACTGAGAACAGCAGTATATAGTTACTCGGTTTTTATATAGTAAAGGCAAGAAACCGAAGGAACTCGACTTACAACTGAAAAGCCCATACTGGTGTATGCAAAGTACCGCTTGCGGTAGATTCATGAGTTTGTGGAAGTTCAGCATAAGCGAAGGTATGAAGCATCACGGGACACTTTTTTCTCAAAAAATTTTAATTTAAATACACTCTAACACATTTGCGTTAAAAGCAATATACACCGTGTAAAAAGTGATGATATGGCTTTTATCACTTCCATTCCAATCTTATTTATGCGCATTCTGTTAACAAAAGTACACACAATGTGTTAAGATAATCATCGAGACCTTTCTAACATAATCACCCACGTTCGAGAGAAATTTATGCTCCAACGAAGATAATGTGGGGGGGGGAAGGTGAATTAATTTTTTAACAAGTATAAAGATTCATGCATTCGTAGATAGCAAAGACAGTATGATTGCTTTATAGTACAAGGCAAATACGAATGCATTATGGTAGCCTATATGTTATTGAATCGTCGTAAAATTTTGACATCATAGAACACATTATAATCGTTTTATGTCACTGTATACAAAACACTGTTACACTAACACATTTACTTTGCATATTAAACAATTAATCTTTTAATTAATTTATTTATTTTTAAAAATCATGATTTCTCTATGTTTCTTGGAAATACGACTAACCATCTGTAAGACGACCACTCGCGGGTCCAGATGATTTTTAACGTCTGTAAAGATGGTCGTCTTAGAGAGGTGATGTTCAGTACCAAAGGTTGTTCAAATTCTTAGAAATACTAAACATTTCCAGAAGTGTTGATGTAGAGCGGTGGTCGTCATGACGGGTTTACTCAACTTCTAATGGCATTCTTACTGTACTACTAATAGCATTTTACATGAATGTTTACAACATAACTAATGGCACTTCATATTTACTAATACATGTTTAATTTATGCAGGGCGTCACTTGTACTAGGACCCGAAGATGCCGAAGCCGTGTTTGATCAGCATCATATACGTTTTGAGGAAATATATAACATTTGCACTCAGCCTAATCCCCAACTCCGATTAGCTATATTATTTGGCGAGATTTTAGGAGTTCCCTTTCTTTCAGTTTCTTATTTTCAGGGTAACTTTTTTTCGGTGCACCACAAGTAACAGGAGGTAGTTTCGATTTTATCAGCTACCTCCTGTTACTTATATTAGTATATAATGCATAGAATATTACACAATGCAGTCAAAATGTTAATAATGAGTCAATATGCCCTCTTTCATTCAGTACTGTAAACAAATTTATAAACAGAAATCGATGCATTAGAATACAGTGAAATCTTTCGAAGCGACCACTTCCCATAGACGACCACCACTATAAATTAGCAGTATTTCTTCGCATAAATAAATACAGTAGAAACTGTATTGACCGGAGCCTCTATTAACCTAGGTCATTGTCAACTGAGTAGCATCCCCACCGGGGGTCGACCGGGAGCAATCCCAGCGTCCTGGTTAGGCTTATATCTAGACAGTCAAGACTTCTGGGTAAAATTAACAGTCTTCACAGGACTAAAACCATCGTTTATTCGGTGATAGGTTTAGGCTTAGGGACCATACTGGTACTGTTATAAGGTATTTCTCCCACCTTCTTCACATGCCTTCGTGGTGTAGTGGTCAGCACCCTCGACGCGTATTCGAGAGGTCCGTGGTTCGAGTCCCGGCGAGGGCATTGCTCATTTTTCACATCTCCTGCTTTCAAAAACTACTTAATGTCTCTACACTGTCTTGTGTACCACTTGGTTGTGGGAGCGCTACATGGTTGGATTCTGAAGGAAGTTCTTGGGGGTTTGGCTCCTCTTGGTCGGCACTGAGGGATGGTGGAAGTCTAACATGCGTACTTGAAAGCCCAGACTATGTGAAACTGAAATTGTCCCCCCGGTATACCTCCTTGGATTCCTCCAGGGGTTGGGACGTTTAACTGTGTATCGCTCGAGTTAGTCAGGTCTGGGTGGCCCTTCCTTTTGGGGTGTTGATGTCAAATGAGTAAATAGGAAATCAGTTTTAAAGAGACATTGGTAAAATGCAGTAACATTAGAAAAGATGTTACGAAAATCAGTATTGGCCGTATCACATATAGCGACGCTATAAGCAACTTTTCCAAGAAACGTGTTTCTTCTAGTACGAGTTTGTTTGAACGAGTGATTTCTATTCGAAACAGTTGCGCTCAACAATATCCTGCACGTAGGTAACCGCAACTTTTTACGAACCCAGAGAAAATGTTTCACTTGCAGCCTGTTTCACGTAGGAGGAGAAGACGTTTTGAAAAGTTACCATACTCAAACAATCAGATTTCCTGGAAGCGATGATTCCTGGAAATGTTTCTTTCGACACACAGTTTATTGTAGCCAGCAAGCTTGATAGCGGTGCAATATTCGATTTTTAGCCTTTCTTATCAGTGATGGTTCATTTAACTATCTTTTAATTGTTCATTAACATAAAAGATGTGTTTTACATATGTTAAAAACGAAACCTACAATAGCACAGACTGACAATGAATTCATACAAAATTTTTGAAATGGTAAGAGGATATGAAGACATCGTTCAAGATGATGCTTCGGACAAAAAACAGCAAACTAAATTTTCAAATTTTTAATGATGAATACATTCATTTACATATCCGAAAACTATAAAAGTTGCAGTGACGACAGTGAGGTTGTCAATAAGCCGGTAACGCATGGTATTAAAATTAACCTTGAGCAAAACATTGCTCGGAACAATGTTCTGATGCTTCTATTATGGATCAAAAGCTGTCGTGATCATGCGGCGGCTGATAGACTTATAGGACTATCACAAAAAAAAAAAAGTAACACATTTTTTTAAAGAAAGGCGTAACAGTATCTCCTGAAAATGCATGTAAGCAATTTGGCAATATTTCACATTTTCATGAACATTTTTGCTACGAAATAAAATGTTGTATGATTATTTGTATCACCGAAAGAAACAAATCTTATTTACTAATTAAAATAAATACTTTTTTAATAAATTCTTATAAAAGAATTTATTAAAATAGTAATAATAGTACTTGTGCACACATTTTTGGAATTTCAAATAAACAATTTCAGAAAATCTTGTTGAATGAAAAACTGGCATGATTTAAAACTTACCCTCTATCAACAGAACTTTCGATTATCCTAAGTGGTTACGGTTACCTCGAAAAATCGAGAATCTATTGTACTTGTATTTAAATATGAGCTTTCTAGGGTGATCACTTTCACAGAAGATTAGAATAGTCTCAGTTGTCCGCGAGGCACAAGTGATCTTCGAAGCCTACATTTGTGGTCCTCTCAGATTTCAACTCAAAATTAGGAAATACTTATTGCAATGGTCTGTCATTTTTTTCTTTTATGATTGACATTTTATGAAATTTATTACAGATTATTCTTCCCACTCTGGCAACAAAAGATAGATTTAAAGTATTCTAACTATGGTGCTTCTTATCAGCGCGCATCCAACCATAGAATAGCTATGCAAGAATCGGCAAACCCATCCATCTCATTAAAGTGACTACCAACATTTATTTTATTTTTAAATAAATTCAAAATTATCCGAACTTTAATAGATAAACTCTAATCTATAAATCTGGAAAATTATCAAACACAAATACAAGTTTTCAAATTATCAAATTAATTTTTCAATACTAGTATAAGATTACATGAATTTTAATTAATCGCATTTTAAAAATAAAAGTGTATTGGTAGAAAAAAATTACTTTAGATGAGGATAAGAATAAGGTGGTCCTCAGAATATTCTGGTTTATAGAACTTAAAAAAAGCTTGAGTAACGCTGCCTTTTTAGAGTTTTCCATATTTTAATTCTGCATATTTTGGAAGAATTCGGTTTTTTTTATGCCTTCGGATATGTTCTGCAATAAATGAGATATCAAACACTTGAGTAAATAGTACAGTAAATAAATTATGCCTATGAAGAATCTACTTTTAACGAACAATATATCAATTTAATTTCAGCTTAGAGAAATTGTTATAATCTGCATCATCATGATGCAGTGGCAAGTAGAATAATCGTTCTAAAATTCGTTCCGGCATGATAGGTAGTTAACAGATAAATTTTGGAGCTAAAATATTGCCGTTGGGTCAGTACTGCCAGCTGGAAACCTTTATCAAGTCAAATTTGACCCACCGACCATTATAATTCCCACTTTCGTGTTCATCCCGAACTGTCCCCTAGCATCTAGCATTGCATGAAGCCATTAAATCCCCAATAAATATTATAAAAACCGTTTCCATCCCCCTTTTTCGGAAGAAGTTCAGAACTGAAATAAATTCTCATTATACGGGCCACGACTGCTGAAGTGGAGAGGTTCTTTGGTGGAGGGATCTGGGAGCTGTTGGGCAGACCATAGCCAGAAGAGCGAAAATGGGGCTCCCTACACTCTATCCGCCAGTCTGGCTAACCAAGCATCACGACGCAACATTTCACAATTTCCCATGCTTCTCCCTCCTAGTCTCCATGTAATTTATTATAATCCGTCAAGGGCGACGGACGGCTAGAAATTTCACGCAGGGGGCGTCACAAGGGGTGTTTGAGCTCCCTGGGTGTGCGTCCAGAAACAAACGCTCTGCTGGGGTTCGAAATTCTTTAGGAGGAGAGAACTGCACGGCCTGCTGAAACATACTAAAATCGACCTTGTGTTTTTTATGGTATATCCTTAAGTAACTAATCAACTTGAATATACATCTGAAAATGGAGAATTCACGTACACGTATTTACTTAAGATTTCCTGGAATAAAAACTGGAATAACGATTATATTATATAAATTGATCATCAGTAATGGTTCGTTTCCTATCTATCGACGTAGATTCGGAGAAAGAACCATTAAATTTCATAGCATTTTTGAAGTAGTAGCTTTATATTTTATATTTAAATATACCAGACTTAGATAAAAAATTTCTAGATCTACTTTCATGTAAGGTAAATTATCCATTTCTCGGATCTTCAGTCTCTTTACGAGTATGTACAAGTACAAAAATTTTTTATTTATTTTGATTTTTAGGCGCCAAGGATTTTGAGGTATAATAAGCCAAACATTCTGTTTTGCACTATAAGGAAAACTTAGGATAGCAAATCTTTCAGATACATGCTTTGTTACAAGTTCTATTCAGACTGCAGTAATTATTTTTAGTCTGCAGTGGTCAAACTTATAATAACTAATAGGTATACATACTTGAAGAAAAATTTTTTTGTTAAATTGTAAAATTCTTAATGCCTCTTTAATCTAAAATATTTATCCAAGGTACCCACAAGTCCATCAAGTTTAAAAAAAAAAAATTCGATGCGACTCTAGAAAGCTCTGAAAAGTTAATTTTAGAATCTGTTAATAAAAACAGAAGTTTCAAAAACAAAACTTTTATTCTTTCAGAGTAGCATATTATATAAAGGCATTTTATGATTACGTTATCACTTTGTAGGGTTTTTTTTATATTTACTTTCACTAACCGGTTAAGTTTATGCTGTCTTTCCTATAAGCCTTGATTCCCCTAATTGTCAATGCCAGAATATTTAAATATGGTAGCGCGCGAGAATAAAGCAAATTCTACCATTAGGAGTAAAGGTTAAATACTAAGCTCTAGAAGGAAAGGAAAACGAGTGGGCAAGCACTGTACATTTGTAGCGTGAGCTTCTGTTTCTGCATTTATTGCTGGTTAAAGTGGAGCAATCGCTTTTAGTTTGCTGCCACGAGACTTCGACGCGGTTTTAGGTAATAGGATTATCTGAGCCCTGGGGAAAAGTCTACTGTTGTATTAATATCTTTGAATTTTAAGTTTAATTCTTGTTATTTGAGTTACGCCCGAGCGAGGCGTAGTCTGCTAGAGTCAAGTCGACGCATTGTGAAATTTTAAAGCGTTAAATAAAGGGTTCTCCTGTCTGGTTCCTGCACCTACTTCAGCTGTCACTCTAAAAATTAACTAGGCATTACAACTTTAAACTATCAAATCTCTTCAAAGTAACCTTCGAGATCGTCAAATTAATTTTCGTTCCATCTGTCTTTTAAATGTATCACAACTTTAAGTAAAAACTTAAACTAATTAATTAACAAGTCGACGCAACAGCTGTAAAGAAAAAAACTGTTCATTCAACTATGTTTGGTTCTATATTTGGCAAGTATAATTAGACCTTTTTCAGGTTTAAATATGTTAAATTCTAACTTAAGTTTATAATAATCTTCAAATCTATTTTTCAGTTTCGTTATCCCCCCTTTCTATCATAAAAATAGTAATAGGCTTGTAATAAGTTTTTTCTCAAGGGCGTCATTTCAGACTTTCAGACGTCATTAATCCCTGTCATATTATTTTTGTTAATTACCCATAACAATACGATAAAAATGAAACTGATAACAAAAGATTTTCAAACCAAAACTTTTAACCAATCAATAGAAACAAAGCGGAACCATAACTTAGCTTTCTAAATCTAGTATCAGTATCGGAACTTTCGAATGCTCTTCTCTCGCTTCGCTGCGCTGCTAAGATATCAGCTGCCTCTCTTCGGTCGTTAGTTACAGTTATGGAGAAATGTGAAAGTAAGCTAATAGTTATGGTATACAAGGCCAGTTTAGCTTTGCATAGTGTATGAACGTTATGATGGATGTTATGTCAAAAATAAAGAAGTGTTCAACCGGATCATGACAACCCCCTTCTTGTATTAGCTAGCTCTCATCATCATCATCTATGACAAATTCAAAATGTTCATCACATATACATAAAGAAAAGGATTTAGTATAATTTTTCTTTATTATTCGGCACGTTTTGCATTTTCTTCATCTGTGCTATATATAAGTTTTTAACCCTGCTTAGGTCTTTTGTGGGTAGTGTATAATTTCTTATCTATCAATTACTGAATAGAGAAATTTAAAAAATTATTGTTTTTGTCAGCGAATCATCTTTTAAATATAAAATAATTAAACTACCTTATTAACGTATAAGAACTCCAAGAAAGTACGCAAATTAATTCAAATAAATAACATTTTTTAAGTAGTAAGAAAAAAACACTTAGGTTGGCGTAGATTTTCAGTAAACTTTTATTGATTTCGAGAGCGATCTGACATAGGTCTCTCTTCTTCAGAAGTAAAAGTAAGCAGTCTCATATAATCAAGAAATCAATAAAGTTTTATTTAAAATCTACGCCAAACTAAAGTTTTTTTGGGAGAAAGGCCTAGTTTTTAAATTTCACATTGGCGTATTTCTCTGCCAATTTGATTCAAATATATAAATTTAGTATTAAATTACAAAATTCTGGAGCAAAGGTTTTCCAATATAAATGGTGCGTATTTTGTACAATTTCGTTTACTCAGAAACTGGCTTTCAGAATACAGTATTAAACGCTAATTTTGAGAATTAAGCATTTTTAATGGAAATATGTCATTTTTAAACAGACGTACAGTTCGAGAAGTAAATGTTTTTATCATAAATTACTAATATGTTGTGCAAACATACAATAAATTAACGTGTCATATCAAGTCAAAAATGAAGTTTTAGTAAAGTGAGCGAAACTGTTATTGTGATGATAATCAAGTATTGATGAATGAACTTAATTTGTTGTACAATTCGATCTATTCATCCAAAATAAGCTTTAAAGCAAATTGTTTTTCATAATGTGAATGAATTGCTTTCTATTCCTATGCCTTTTACTGTAAACATGAAAACGACTAATGATAAATTTGAGAATTACCTTAAAATATACACTATATATGTGGCATTATAGTTAAATTTCACTACCAAATTTAATTTTCATCTTTCCAGTATGCCACATTTAGCTACGACTCGCTCATTTTGGAAAATTATGCAGATTTTAGTGGCAAACCGTTTCGTAGTTGAGGAAAGAGTTCGTAACCATATGAGTGCTTGGATTAATATTGGTTACACGCCCAACGCGCTTGCCTGCTAGCGAAAAGCCGTTGCTCGAGAAGGAATTGGAATCTGAAGACGTGAACTGCGTTGGTAAGCTGAGATTTGAGCTAAGTTTCAGTTGCCGACTAGCAGATTGTAACTTCGCTTAAAAAAAAAAAACAATTTTTTCGCTTAGATTTCGCTTAGAAGAAAAATTTTTTTTTCCAATGACGAGGCTTGCCTATAACGGTATTGGCCAGTACTAAGAGCAAGAATGGTGGCCATTTTATTGTGGAGGCACCTAATAGGTGGCCACTGTTACCTCCTATGAAGGAACAGATAATTTTACGTCCATCCTTCTCCAGGATTCGAACCCGGGGTCTTTGGTATCGCAGTCAGGCTTCCCTTACTGTAACGTCTAGGCGGCAGAAAAAAATTAGATTTTGTAAATACATAGGCCGTTAAAGGACAATTTGTTTCATTGCCAAGTCCAGCAAATGACAATTTTAATCCAATGTTTTAATTTAGCCATCGCAAGCGGTGACGTAGAATAAATTTAAGTTAGATATTTGTGTTTGTGCTCTTTCATCATTAAATTAAACTGTGAATGATAACTCACATGATAACTTGTAGTAACATCTGAGGGGTAAGAGTTAAACTTGACATAGTAAGAAATAGCCCAATACAATTCTTACAAGAAACCATCAATGCAATCTCTCTGCTGATCAAAAAGTTGTGATATTACTAAAAGAAACATTTTGGGTTTCAGATTTGAACGAAAATATCTATTTTGACCGTATCCGAATCCATCTTGACTACCTTTTAACCATTTTTGACGTTGTACATTTGACGTACCATTTTGACGTTGTGCCACTGTACATTTTTTAAACATTTACCATTTTGACGTCTGTACGTAAGAGCAGAATAAAGGACTCTTTATTCCAAAACACTTGTAAAATGGATTCAAAATGGATATTTTTATGACATCTGTATATACGTATGTATCTTGCACAACTCAAAAACGATTAACTGTAGAACGTTAAAATTTTGTACGTGGGACTGCTATAACATCTACTATTTGATAAACTTCTGTTTAACTTAACTAAAGCAACTATCTAACTTAAGCAAAAGAATACCGCAGAGGTACTCCATTTAAGCCTAAAATATTTTGAGGAAAAAACATTAGGAGATTTTTTTTACCATAGGTTCAACGGCTTCCTTAAAATTGGCAAGTGATGGTAAAAAGTAAATGTATTAGTTGGATTCATAAGCTTCTGGAAACACCTAAACAGTCTCCAACGGGGCAAAAATTTAAATGCATAGCATTAGTTACCTCCCCTCTCATCTTACTGCTTTTCAATAAGTCTGAACAATTCAGATTCTACAGTTTACCAGAAGTATAAAGTTTTAATAAGTCTGAATGTTCTTACATATAAATTAACGTAGTGTTTCGTCTTCTTATACGTAAATAAAGTGCCTTGAGTGTGGCGTTTTTATATCATACCTTGAGCGTGATATCAGAGATATTGCTGCTCCTAAGCAAGGGATAACTGTCCTTTATAATTTTATTCAAAACTTGCAGTCCAAGTAAATTAAGCTCTCATTGGGCCGTTTTTTGGCCGCACTAAGATAATGAATTTAAATAATAACCCAATGAAGCTATTTGCTAGCATTTATTCATGAAAGTTTGAGCTTCCTCTTATTGTGTGACAGACATCAGTCATGGATATTATTTAATACTTTGAGTATATTGTTTAGTCTTTGTGGACCACACCCATGTCGATTCAGAAGCGTAATAATTTCATCGTAGAATTTGCTTGTACAGCAGTTCTATTTAGATGGTTATGACCTAGTTATCTTCAAAATAACATCCATCGCAGTACACAAACACTTGCTCCAACGTTTTTGAAAGCATTGCTTCTTGAAAGCTTTCTGAAAGCATTGCTTCTTTAGGCATTCTGTCATAGATTGTCATAGATTGTTTTTGAGTAGCTTGAATTATACTGAAACATTGACCCTGTAGAATTATCTTGATAAAATGGAACAACAGGGTCAGACTAGGAGAAATCTGCCAAATAAGGTGGTTTGGGGAATGGCAAGGGTATGTTTCTGATCCATGAAAGTCAAGCTTTTTCGGGCAAACGACGTTTGCTCAAAATATGACATCGCGCTAAATATCGAAAAATGTTTTAACGCGCTCCTCTAGATTCTAAAATCATTCAAACATACGCTGTCACTTCGTACATTTCATCTGTACAGAAACTAACACCTTCTAATAGCTAAAATAAGTCATCACGAGTTTAAAGCTCATGGCATGAATTTCCTGCGAAATTATTACGCAGAAGAGGATTTTTATGATCACGTTGGTATAGATATAGGTAGAAGACGTACATGTGAATCTACTTTCCGATTTCCATTATATACACATTTTAGATCCAGTGGTTGTCTGGAAACAGAAAAATTGCGCCATGTAGAATAAAAGAAGCTTTTGTCCGAAAGTCAGGTTGCACTTTCTCAGATTATATAGAGAAATCGTCCTTTTATTATTAATTACAGTGTTATATGATTTTGGGAGAACTATGGAAGATGCTCCAAAATAATATTATATTACATAATACCGATGTTTATTTATGTTAATCACACTCAGAGGTGGTTCTGTGGAAGACGATACGCCATGAGAAATTTCACTGTAACCCCTATAGTTCCAGCAGTAGTAACCAAGGTCAGTAGACATACACTGAAAAGCCAAAAAAACTGGTATAGGCGTACGTATCCAAATAACAGAGGTATGGAACCAATCACAATAAAGTCCGATGTTCAGAAGTGCCTATATATGACAACAAGTGTCTGACAAACTTGTTAAGTTAACGACAGATTTACGTTACGTGTCCTTGCGGCCTTATTTTATTCACCCGGAAACGTTGCTCTTCGCGCGATATCGCGGCGATGCTTCTTCAAATCAGTCAAACTTGTTAGATAGGTTACTGCTGCTAAAATGGCAGGTTATCAAGATTTAAGTGAGTTTGAATGCAGTGTTATAATCGGCGCACGAGATGGGACATAGCATCTTTGAAGTAAGAATAAAATTTAGTTTTTCGCGTACGATCATTTCACAAGTGTACTGTGAATATCGGGAATCCAGTAAAATATCAAATCTCCAACATCGCTGCTGCCGAAAAGCTCGTATGAGAACGGAACCAACGACGACTGACGAGAATCATTTGTAAAGACTTATGTTATTCTAATTAATTACTTTTAGTTTGACTTTCCTTTCCCTCTTGATTTCAGTTTCCTGCCGGAATGTAAATTTTGTAATGACGTAAATGCAAGTCTAAACGTGTTTCAGAAGCAGTATTTAAGTTGCCTTTCAAGAGTTCGAAAAGAGTAGTAGCGGACTTAGTTCCGAGTTTATGCAGCGTGTTTGAAATTAGCTCTCTAGTCGGTATTAGACACTTTTCAGTTTATACTGATATTTCTAGGCTTGGCTTTGCTGTGTGCAGCCAGCTTTAGCGTTTAGTTAAGCTAAAGAGCCAGTCGTTAGATATCTTAATTTATTAGTGATTTGTTACAGTCTTAGTTTCTGTTGATTTTACGTTAGCCACAGGTGGTGGTGATTTGTGAGCACTAAGTGCATGCATCTGTTTTAATTTAGTTTTAAATAAAAAGGTTATTTTAAACCTTCTTCTGCAGTGTTTCTTCTCAAAACACATCGCGAGTATTCGCTACTTCGTCCTCTACGTAAAGTCCAAGTTATATGCTATCAAAAAGAACAAGGAGACTCTTTACATTAAACGTGACAGAAGTGCAAACCTTCCTCAAATTGCTGCAGATTTCAATGCTGGAGTAGCAACAAGTGCCAACGTGTGAACTATTCAACGAAGCATCATTGGTATGGACTTTCGGAGCCGAAGGACCACTCGTGCACCGTTGTTGACTGCACGACACAAGCTTTATGTCTCGCCTGAGCTCACCAACACCGCCAGTGACTGTTGATGACTGGAAACACGCTGCCGGTTCTGGCGAGTCTCGTTTCCAATTCAACCAGGCGAATGGATGTGTACGGAAATGGAGACAACTCCATAAATCCATGGACCCTACATGTCAACAGGAGACTCTTGCAGCTGATGGAGGCTCTGGCATGGTATGGGGCGTATGCAGTTGGCATGATATGGCAGCCCCAATACGTCTAGATACGACTCTGTCAGGTGATAGATTTGTAAGCATCCTATCCGATCACTTGCACCCATTTATGTTCATTGTTCATTCCGAGGAACATGGACATTTTCAGCAAGACAATGCGATACCCATACGTCAAGAGTTGCTACTGAGTGGTATAGATATAGGTAGGAGATGTACATGTGAAACTACTTTCCGATTTCAATTATATAGTTCTTCTGACTTTAAACACTTCCATTGGCCACCTAGATTCCCAGACATGAACATTATTGAGCATATTTGGAATGCCTTGCAACGTGCTGTTCAGAAGAGATCTTCACCACATCGCTCTCTTATGGATTTGTTGATTGCCCTGCAGGATTCATGGTGTGAATTACCTCCACACCTTCAGACATTATTCGAGTGCATGCCACGTCGTCTTGCAGCACTTCTCCGTGGTCGCGAAGCCCTATACGATATTAGGTAGGTATACAAGGTTATGCTCATGCAAGGTCATACCTTTCTCTTTCCGACTCTCAAGTCAGTGACGCATCTAATTATCTACTTAGACTTTCTGTTCAATGACGTTGACGTCACCATGCTGGTTGACCTCGGTACAAAAAAGCAAACTTTAATATATAACGTCCTTAGTAGTAACCATAGGACAAGGAAAACCGATAAATTTTGCTTTGACAGACAGCCGTAATTTCTGCTATGCTTTGACGCTAGCTGTTAAATATTGCGTGAAATAATGCAAGGTTTTCTGTTTGGGATGTTCTCTTTAGTTCCTTTGATATTATTTTCTTTGATTATCACTTCTCTGTTCTTTGTTTATCGTACTTCGTATCTCTTCACAGCAATGCCACTGCTTTAACATTTAATTTTTTTCCACCCTGTCCTGTATGAAGCTTGATGTTTTTAACTGTGTCTGTTGCGGTATTCATGTCACCATTTCTGAAAAATTTAATTGCTTTTTGTATTGCTCCGATCATTGTACAAATTAAACCATTCTCGAAGTTTCTGTTATCGGTTATTTGGTCAGTCTACAGGCTATTTTGTGCCACACAACCTTTGCCGCCCTATCCGTAACATTTATAGAAGTATAATATTTCTTAAATTAAGGACATAATTTATAAATGAAAAAAACGTCAGTAATCCATGTTCACTGACATTCTGCAAAGACTTAACGGCGTTTTATTTTACTATCTTTAGAGGAAGCTTATTGCACACATGGTTCCTTTAACTACAGAATTATTTACAATCGTCAATCAGCTTAGATTTTCCTGTTCAGGGATTAAATTCAAAATAGTGACCTTGATGATAGGACTTGCTGACGTAAACATATTATTTACGTATCCTGATGTGCAGCACTTTTAATAATCACTTTCTAAACCTTTCCTCGTTTCTGCTTTTGTCGCCTGGTATACACTGCTCGACATTGAAAATGCAACGCTAAGAAGGAGTAGTCAGAATGTGATGAAATTTGGAAAAAAGACAGAGAGAGCAAGCAGCAATAAGTGATCTTTATTTCAAAATGATAGTCCGAATACAGACCGAGAACGGCGTCGGCTCAGTAGGATGTAGGACCACCGCGGACAGCGATGCACGAAGAAACACGTCTAGACATAGAGTCAATAAGAGTGCGGATGGTGTCCTGAGGAATGGCTCTCCATTCCCTTTCAACCATCTGCCACAGTTCGTCTTCTGAACGAGACAGGGGCAGAGTCTGCAAACGGCGTCCAATCACATCTCACACATGTTCGATTGGTGACAGGTCAGGAGAGTACGGTGGCCAGGGAAGCATATGTATACCTTGAAGAGCATGTTGGCAGATGCGAGCACTGTTTGATTGGGCGTTATCTTGCTGAAAAATTGCATTAGGCAGTCCCTGAAGGTAGGAGATTGCCACCGGCAGCATTATCCAACTATCGTTGGGCCGTCATAGTGCCCTGAATACGAACTAGAGGTGACCTGGAATCGTAGGCAACAACGCCCCAAACCATTATGCCACGTTGTCGCGCGGTGGGGCGTTCCACAGTTACTGCCGAATTAGATCTGTCTCCACGTCGCCACACACGTATGCGGCGACTGTCACTGGATAAACAGAAGTGTGACTCATCTGAGAACACGACGTTTCGCCATTCTGTCATCCACATCGCTCCAGTCCGACACCATTCTAAACGTTGACGTCTATGCTGCGGGATCAATGGCAGTCTTCTTAATGGACGCCGTGAGTGCAGGCCACGTTCAACCAATCGGCGGGAAATGGTTCTCGTCGACACGGGAACATGGTATCTTGCACATGCTGCAGAATCGCGGTACAAGTAACTTTCGGGACCGTCACAGCTTGTCGGCGGATGCGTCGATCCACGCGTGCTGACGTCACTCTGGCTGCACATGCACCCCTCCTTCTTCCCACATTCCCTTGTTCCAACCATGTTCGCCATAGCCGATGCACCGTGCTCGCATCCATGTGGGTATCAGGTGCGATTTGACGTTAGGACCAACCCGCCCTTCTCAGTCCAATTAGCATACCCCTCGTAAAATCGTCTATCTGCTGGAAGTGCCTTCGTTGATGGCGGCCTTGCATTCTCTCCTATTACACGTATCCTCCGGGACAAAAACCAACTTTCTTCGATAATTCGTCTGGCAGAAATAACGACACGAATTTTGCCCATTCTGCACATTCCTTGCCTTATGTCTTACTTCACGTGCATCGGAGAGCTGCATATTTCACATCATTCGCATAACTCAGTGACGTGCGTCTACTCTAAAATTTGCATAAATTTCTGACCACTCCTTCTTGGTTGCATTTTTAATGTCGAGCAGTGTATTAAATTCTACCGTTCTGTATGACTGTACTGGTTACACCCTTTTTAGCTTAAACTTTGCTTTGATGTAAAGTGAGAGACGTGTTTGCACCAAAATATGATATAACTGATACAATAATGGAAGTGTCGTCCAAGATTTTTCAGTGGTTGAGAACTGCTGTAGTCTAATTTTTCTCGCTAACCGCTATTTTAGCCAGCTTTACATATTGTCTCTGGGAGACTCATTGCTTTTAACATCATTCCAACTAAAACTATAAATGAAACAGAAAATAAAAGAAAGTATAGTGAAACTTCTTTAAGACGACCGAGAGACCTTGAGAGGTTTCAGATGACTCTGTCTTCAGCGGATGTGGTTGTTTTTCATATAGGATGTTCATTGTCAGTGCTCATTATGCTGTCAAACCTTTTAAAGATGTTCGATATGAGAGGTTTTTCTGGGTATGTATAAGCATAAATTGCATTTAACTTTGATTTTAGGCTTAAGGTAATACAAACTAAACTTCTTCTCGCAATCTAGATTCACAGTTTGATTCCTAAACTATTTACAACTTCAGTGAAACTTTTGATGATGACCACCTTCTCTGAAAGTGACATATATATCATGGTACTTTAGTGGCCAACTGGTAGCCCGAAGTATCATCAGACCGCAATGTCTGGGCCTACAGGCCTCCGACATAAGTAATTATACTAGTATAATATATAGTACATTATAACATATAGTACATAAGCTTGAATAGGAGAACAATATGCAGCATTATGAAGATGATTAAATATTATTTTATGGTAGCTAATATTTAAAATGAAAATAAAACTGCTGTTTAAACAGCAGCCATTTTATTAACAATATTTTTACCTTCGAAGAATATGAGAGTATTATCAGTAAGTACATTCGTTTGCACAATTATTAAACATTATACTTTCAATTTGAAATTTTTTAAATGGCACGTAGGTAACAGTAGATTAATTATTTTTAGCACTACAATTTTAATTCTTCTTTTTTTCACTGAAATAAAGAAACTGTTCCTGTACGTTTCAATTAACTATTCTGTATGCAATAACAGAGTGGAGCAATACGCGCATAACTAAGAAGTAGAAAATAAATAATTTTTTCCACTCTAAACACTGGCTTAAAAAGTCATAGTGTACGGCCTGCGGTACTATCACCCATATTAAAATAGTGTTCTCATGCAAAGAAGTTGACTGTCACTTTTTTGGAGCATAAAGAAGCATCGGTATTGAAAGTAACTTCTCTGAAGCGATCGCCTCCATTAAGACCAAAATTATTCGGTCGTCTCTGTAAGGTTTAACTGAGCTTGCAAAACAATTGTGAAGAAAGGAATTTGGGAATAATGAATGGAGGAATAATAAAAATTTCGCAGTATCCTTGCAAAGGGTCGAACACAGAACTTTTAAAATGGGGCAATGTGCTAACTGTTAAGAGAACAGGTGACTGGAAAAAATGAGGGATCAGTCGAGCCATCAAGTTACCCCTCACTGTTTTTAATTCGTGCATTAGTCTTAACGAAGCGAGGAGTTAAAAAACGAAGAATCATAAAAAATGAACTATGAGATTACCCAAGGATCCTCGAATCCTAGTTAGTAAATGCAGTTGTGTTTTTATTTCCAGATTCTGTCTTCTATTTTTCAGTGTACCCAAAATTCGTGTGCACAGTTTTTCAATGCATACTTGAATCATGTGGATCATCCTTTTTTCAATGTGCTTAATTCAGTTTCTTCAATGTGCTTAATTCAGTTTCTTCAATGTGCTTAATTCAGTTTCTTCAATGTGCTTAATTCAGTTTCTTCAATGTGCTTAATTCAGTTTCTTCAATGTGCTTAAATGCACGTAACTTTTCAATGTATTTAATTCAAGTGGGAGATCTATTTTTAATGCACTTACTTCTTTAATTCGTATAATACATTCTGATGGTAAACATATCACTTATTATTTTACAGAAAGATAAATACCGTTTTAAATTGGGCGTGACTGCAAGTTTTAATTTCCTCGCGCTACGTGAAGTAATTCCTGATTTAATTATTTTATCTAATTAATTCTTGTAGCAGCGCGTAGAAAAGTATTTGTTCTGCCTCCTCCACGAGAATGTTATGCTTCAGATTACTTTCTGCCCTTAATTTTGATGTCACTATTCAAATTGAAAGCAAAACGTGTGCAAATAAATAAAAGCCTCACCCATTAAGGTAGGGCTCATTTAACAATATGCAGTTGCAATAGCTTCAGTTGGCGCCATTGTAAAGGGCTTGACAGAGGTCACTACAGGCAGGAAAGATCATTCTGAAGAAAAGAAATCCATTACAAACTAACCTTACTGAATAAAATAGATGAAACTGGAGACGATTGTACAATGTCTTAGCAGTGTCTCAAAATTCTTGGTGCAGTGGTAAGGCATTAATTATAAATACGCTATTTTCATTAAATTTTTTTAAATGTCAACCAGTTTAATATACGATAAATGTACAGATAACAATTTTGAAGGCTATTTAAATATTCGTCTGAGATATTCTATCATAAATTAAAAATGCAATGAACGCACTCACTCGTAGTAACCACCTCCCAAGACGACTACTCATGAAAGTATCAGTACTTCTGCGACTATAAATAAACCATCTGTACCGAACTGCTATCTTTCTAGAACATCAAAACCGTTTTGAAATCGTCAGTGATCGTTTTAAAGAGGATTAACTTGTATATGCCATTAGATTTTTCGAAGTCAGGAAATGTGAGAAGTTGCTTATGCTTTCGTTAAGAGCCACAGGTCTTCCTATAGATATGCTCAACACTTACTACCAAGAGAAAGCAGACGGGTAAATGCTATATTTCCTTATACACTGCTGCTGTCTTGACAAATAACTTACGTTCATTAAAATTATAGCGTTTCCATTCGCAGCATAGTCCACCATGCTGTAAACAGCAATAAACTGAAAATTCATATTTACATACACTGTTCTACCAAGTTCTTTGAGTAACAGATTGCCAATATTTTAGTATGATTGCCTACATTTTCTTTCAAGTTACATCGAAATGAAGTAGTTCATGGGTGGCCATCATCAGTTTAAAATTATATTAGAATTACAAGTTGCATAATATATTTTGTTTAGAGACTTTGAGAATACGTCCTGTAATAATAAGTACTATCAGTTTTAAAAAGCAGATATTATATTTTCTTTCAAATAATGTGTTCAAATAATTTAGCAGACAGAACAACACCAAGACCAAGTGTAAAATTATATGCATACGGAATTCTAAATGCTATTTTAAATACATTTTTAAGCAACGTTTTCCTGTAAATTTTATGTACATTATTAGCAAACTATTTTACTGTAAATTTTAAGGCTTTGAGTAAATTTATAGCTTAATGATAACCCTATCGACGTTTCCCGAGCAACAGAAGAGCGCAATAATACATCAACGTTGATTTTCAGAGATGTTCATAATTTTAAATCTTGATGATGGTTCTAATCAGGAAAAAATTATGAAAACGTGCAGAAAGTAAGATATTCGCATTCGGTAATAATGATTTTTATTAATATTCTCGAACACCGCAAGAAAAGATCTCAAAAACTACCAATTGGCTCCACCTGATGCAAGCCTCTAGCGTCTTCCGTCCAAAAATGCGTAAGCTGTATTAAGAATGATTACCACTGTTACGTACCAGACCTAAGCCAGATTTTGTAGATTTTTAGATAGTGGTGTTTTACCGATTCTTTTGTCTTGGTGTAACTTCTATTTTACTTACTTCAGTATCAAACCATTTTCAATCCATCTTCTTTGTTTATATTTCTTGAATACTTCATGATCTCTATGGCTTCATATGTGAATAACTTCTCGTCAACGTCTTCTTCGAGATCTAAACAAACCAAATTTAATTCGATTGAGGGCTTCAGAACAGCTGATGCGTCTTCAGTGTTCCACTCTTGTTACAGTAAAACGCTGGCCATCTAATATATTCTAATCCATATTCATACGGAATCCTATATACACTAGTGTTCGTTTTACTTCCGTTTTCAGTTATCTCAGCCTTGAACTATTTTACTGGGAGGCCTTCTATCCGAATTTCATTTTTATTTTAGAAAATATATTTGGTTGCATCTCTATAATTACAATAAAAGTTTTTTTTTTTAATCTTCTTTTTGTTTCATTTGTTAAATTTCCTCTATTTTAACCGACAACATCTGGTTCCTTAAATTACAAGTATACTTTGTCTTATTACATTTTGTTTTATTATGCTTCCTAGAAAAATAAAAATGCGCAATAATGTAATTTTACAAATCAATCGTACCATTGACCGAGTCGTTAAGACGGCTGAATGCTGGAAATTCGACTCGGGTTAGACCCATGTTAACGGGCTGATTGCATGGAATTTTTTCTTGGTTTTTCACTATGCGTAAAGTTGATAAAAACCCAATTCCCCTTAAATAAACTACCATAAAGCTATTCTGTGCTTTGCCATATCTACATAACCTAATAATCCTACATGAAATCGGAGATAGGTGACATTTTATCACACATGATCACTCCATTCTGGTTCTTTGTCACATACAAGCAACTTTGATATTATTTCGAACTGTTTTTATTTTGATACGTATGGACCTTACTAGTGGCCCACTAGTCCATTAAGGACTGCTGAAAAATGGGCTGTTCGACTTGTGTTCGATTCTAGGCGAAAGGACTCTCTGCATAGTTGGTTTCCATGTTTTTAGCCATGTGTAATGGGAATAGGACCAAATTTCCCTTAGAAAGTCCACCCCAATGGCATCCCTCCTCTTAGGCAGATAGTTCTTTAATAAGTCAAGTAACCTATCCTAACCTTTTATTGCGTATTGGTTGCATTTCTGACAATCACCATTATTTCTATGATTATCTATGACATTATTAAATTATGAACAGCCTATAATCTATAACTATTGTTCTATGACTACCTATTAACTATGTCCTATGAACTATGAAGAACATATTTATATAATAGGTTACGAATATTCTGCTCCAAATCTATGGATTTGCATATTTATGTACTCTAACTGCCCTCTGTTGTATGCTTGTTAATTTACTATTTACTGCATTGTAATGCATGTTTCCATGAATTTAACAACAGTATTTTGGACACACCAAAAAATTGTAATCATCAACAAAATGGAAAACTGTAATAAGAGTTTATCCTCTGTAAGCATCGCAAAAGACCACAAAAAGCGCCGATATCTTTGATATAATTTGCGAGGCTCATTCCGTGTACATAGTGAACAAACAATGCGGAAACGACAGCTTCTCACTTTTTTTTAAATAATTCGGAGCCTCTATGCTTCAGACTATTTTTGTGTATGTATGGAAATTATATCAAATAATAATCGTACAATGACCTGTAATAGTTCAGTGACAAAATCTGTGTTTATTATTTAAGATTTCAAAAGGTTGTTATTGAATTTTGTCTAGTGCTAAAACTGTCCGTTTCATTGAATCCCTTGCTTATCAGAATATTGTAACAGAGTGAAGCTTCCCGTGGCCATCACCTCTGTAAGTAACTGGCATTTCTAAGAACATAAACATAAGTATTAAACATCACTTCTTCTAAACGAGCAAAAGACTAAAATCATCTGGAACCATTGATATTCGTCTTACAAAATGTATTTCTATAAGCAATAAAAGCATAGACTATTCATTATCTCAATATTTCAAATCCACTAATATGATATTTAAATTAAGAATATCAATAGTTGCGTACATGTTGCTTCGAAATGTTCAAGTGAAACAAGATCTCAAACGTTACTCATTGAAAACCAGAAGTTTAAAATGATAATTTTAAGACAGACAAGCAAATCGAGCACCGAAATAGACCTAAACTTAATTTCGAACCAGTTTTTCGCAGTTTTATTTTACTGAGATATTTTGGGGGAAAAGAGTAATTTCAAATTTTTCCTAGCGCAGAGTACAACACTAAACACAGATGGACCCATCTAAACGAATAAGTGAAGATGTTCTAAATGGATACAGTTCTGACTCTTCTTCAATCTACCACTCGATGCCAAAGTTAATAGACCGCTTGATGATGAAATTGGGTTTGAGCAGAGTTCATGAATAAAGCTAATTGTAGTTTCACGTCTACAGGCAAAATACAGTGGCCGAGTTTGAGTAAGATTTATGAATGGATCATGAAAGCATGGACTGTACTTGATTGCGGCAAAACATACTCAAGCTATCTTTCTAAGCGAAGGAATGGCTTGGTGTAATGCTTTGTAAAGAAAACTGGCTCGAATTCACATGAAGAAAACTATGAAACCGTCCATTCGGAGTTAGCCTGATCGCCGTGATTTGAACCGGATCTAACTAGTGGTCAAAAACTGTATTCACTGGGCCGCTGATGGGCTATAAAGGCATGGATATAAATCTCATGGAGAATAATTCAGATAAGCTCAACGTCATGGATGGTTCTAATTATGGTTTAATCTGAAAAGATGCTTAAAATGCCACTGTCTATGAATTAATGACCCCATACAAGAAAAAAAAGAGCTGTGAATAAGACCAAGAAAGGACCTTAAAATTAAATTTTAAGAATTCACCAGTATTCTGACATAATAATCGAACTAATTGCTATCTGAACGGGCTAGACACTTACAGCTGCATACGTTTATCGCTTATGCCACGACAGCATTTACGGGGATATATAATTAATTCCTTATAAATATAGAAAGAGAAAAATATTAACTATCACATTTAACTATTTTTAATTATTAAAAGCACAAGCAATCAATCGATAATTCTATTTTCCTTATATTTATTGCAGAGTCTAATAATAATCGATAATTTTCCTTTCCTTATATTTTTCGAATACACACACCTAGTAAAAAAAAGGGCAGTTCATTTTATGTTTGTTGAGAAAATGTTTATGATGTTCGGAACATGGAACACACTTTTAATATTCATTGGGAAACCTAAAAAATCAAAACACATGTTCTATTGCGATGGAGCGGAAATAAACCTGCACCATCTCGTTGTGTGTTTGTACAGCTCAATTCTCTTAATTTTTTCTTCAACTGAAAAATAACTTTAACATGCCACCTACCAGATGATTAACGCTCATAGTTCTTACTGTTAAGGACTTCGCCACGGACACACCTTCGAGTTCTTTAATGCACAGTGAAAAACGATTTCATCAACGATCCGTTAAATCTTGCTCTTTTTCCACCGCGGATGACGCAAGGCAAGGGTAGTTTCTAGGCTACTTTCGCTTGCTGAGGTCGAAGTGAGGCCTGTCAGAAAGTGAAATTATAGGATCATCTTATCAGTACTAAATTCGTGGAAGTCAAAGGTCAATCAGCGGTAACTATCGGTTCCTGTCTGTGCAAGAGCTTCACAACCCTCCTTAAAAGATTCTGCAATCTTTGAGAATTGACTTCGTGTTTGGTGGCCTTCCTTGTTCTTTCACGTTTATGTTTACTATTTTCGAATTTGATTTCAAAATTCTCGTCACAACTAAGATTCGCCGCTACACCTCAAATATAGAATAAAAACTCTTTCACATCAAGTTCAACACTAGTCAATCTTGATGCCTTAGAATAATCAGACATATAGTTTTATTTTAAAGAATTAAAAGTTTAGCATTTCACGGCATAAAATAGTAAAAAATCAAATACTCAAGCACCACTACATTCTAAGCGATTTCACTTACACACCTCAAATGTATTTCCTTTAAAAAATCTTCATTTTCCTCTATCGACTTTGATTTCCTTCTCATGATGTTGCAAATACTTCAGTTTTGATTATCACAAATATCGTAGCACTGACTTTTAACTGGATTTTCTCCAGTATCCAGATATTAGTCGTCTTGTGAAGACCATATCCGTAGACATCCGCCTTTGAAAGTGACCAGAATTTCTAAGAACATAAAACTACACTAGCATGTGAAAAATACAAACACAGAACATCTATACTCAAAATCAACGTATAAACACAGTGAATCCTCTAATGTAGGCCATCTCTAAAACCAAAATTTCTGAAAATAGCATTATTCTTAGACGATACCTTCCCAAAAGTGTAAAATCATTTAAAACTGTAGGTGCTCGGCTTAGAAAAGGTCTCTGTACTAAACATCAGTATTAAATCTTTTTAGTGGTCATCTCCATAAACGATCAGAATCATCTGGAACAACAGGGAATCATGTTTATGAAGATGTAACTGTATTATTTATAAATAACACACATTCTGCTGCAGCTGTACTTTTTCTGTTGAAAACGGGCTTAAATCGGTCGTTAATTAACATAAACATGAATGTTTAATTCTATCAAAAGAAACTATGAAGTTCTGAAAATGGGAGAAAAAATTCAACCAGTTTCTATATTACTTTGGACTGCTGTTGAACTTTGATTGTAACACATTATTTTGCTCTTTTTGACAGCCTAAAACTATCTTTTGCACTTACGCTGATCAGCGGTAGTAAACTACTCAAACGAAAATCCGAGACTATTTACCAAATTTACCTGATTTTCTCGTACTGAAGCAGGATATTGAACTAAAATCTGATACTGTCTCACTTAATACTTGTCATACTTAAAGCTGATAAAATCATCAGCATTGTAACATGACGAAAGGAATATTTTATTATAATACAGTGTTACATCAGGAAGTACAAAGGATTCTGGGAAAATTTTTGATTACCATCTTTTGATGCCAGAAATCAAGTGCTAACTGAGCAATATTAAACTACTTTAGTAGATTAAAGCAGGTAAAAAATGCGTCTTTGGTTTTAAAAAACTTTCTTTCTTAATGATGCGCTGTAGCCTTCATACACCTTCTATTAATCTAATAATATTTGCGACTAATTCTGAAACATAGCAATCATTTAGAAATTTCAACCTAAGCAATATTCTTAGTTTTTGATTCTCTGACTTCAGAATGAGTTTGATGATGCAGAGCAAAAATAGAACCATATTTAAATTTTAGAATATATGTTGCATTATTCAAGATTATATTTGTATTTCAAGTTTATTAACTTAACTATTCAATAAAAGTAAACCTTAAACTTTAGTTCTAGAACTTTGCCTTGGTATCTTTCACTCCAAGCAAAAAGATAAATCAGCGCCCAACTTATGTAATACAGAATTAAATGTCTTCCTTAAGGTTACTTAGATTTGCAGGCGATTCTGGACTTCTTTTGAAGATGCATTCTTTAGAAAGATGATGTTCAAATCAGTATATGATGTTTAACGTATTCTGAAATATACGTTATATTTCAGAAGTGGTAATTTATTATGTTTCAGAAGCGGCTAATTCAGTAATGTGGACTATCGAACAAAATTTCTCTTAATCGCTTCTTTGAAATTTATCTAAAATTAAAAAAAGTCCTATGTCAAAATGAGTATATTAAAAACTGATTATGGCATCATAAAATACAATGAACAATTTCGTAATGACCGCTTTTGAAAGTGACTAGTATTTTTTAAATCATGAGAGGTACTAAACATCACTCCTACAAGATGACTACTCTCACAGAAGATCGTATCATTTGAAATAGGAGTTGGTCATATTACAGAGTTTTCTTTGCAATTATAAAGCCAATAACATTAATTAATAAGTCTTTTGTTTATGACCTATTTAAAGTTTTTTTTTATTATTATTATTATTTTCGTTTTAGTTTAACGTCCTTCGGCGTTGTTCATCTAAGGCAAGTTCCTCGATCAAATCACTCTTCCTCTCCGGCTCTGTTTAGCACTCAAGTTTAAAATCTACTGCTAAGAACTGAGTATACATTCTGGTATATTAATTTATTTTCATTGCCATTCGTACACTGCTTTCAATTTCAGTTTTCGAAAGCAGCTCTGAAATTCTGATAATTTGTGTAATGCTGTTCAAAATCTATAACTTAAAAGATTCTACTTCGTTTAACTTTGCTTCGTTTTTCATATTTTTATTTAAAAACTGCTAAAGAAAACAATATACGTAAATCACGTAACACAAAAATCAGTATGTTTTCATAGCAAAATGTGTAATGAAAGTGAATAAAATTATTAAATGCTTAATTGCATTAAACCATAATGAAATGTATAATAATTCAGATATTTAGTGTAAATTTTAATTGACATAAAATAAAGTGAACCCTTTTTTGTCAACCATCCCTCGTAAGAAGACCACCTTGGAAACGACTTGTACTTCTAAGAACGTTAATAGACATTGATATTGGACATCAGTTAACGAAGACGACCACATCCACGCAAAGTGAAAATCACTAGTAACTTAAGGATGAATGTCTCTAATAATTTTATTAACAAACTTAAGTTACTAATGATATGAAAAACGTAAAAGTCTGTTAAACAGTACAAACAACAAACAGTACAAAACAACAAAAACAGTACAAGAAACAAACAGTAAACAGTACAAGCAGTAAACTAAACAGTACAAGAAACTTAATAAAAATTAAAGGTTTAATATTTCATTTACAAAATATTTAACTTCCCCATACATTTCATACCGTGTAATGAAAAAGTATGGAAGACCCTAAGTTAATTGTAAATATTAATTCATATGAAACTGATTAGACGTCATTAATTTATTGTTATTTGAGAAACGAGACTATCGTTTATTCTCACTGCTTTATTGACAAAAATATTCGAAAATTTGTCATGGATTTCCTTTACTAATTAGCAAACAAGTGAACTTGTTTTGAAATCATACTAATGATACCCTCAGCTTTTTGAGTCAGGATCTTTTCACATCCCAGATTCTATACATTTGCCCTACACCTTACGTCCTCCATTATTTTTATCCAAGCAAATGGTCTTTAAATTATTAGTTGGAGGGTGAACAGGTAAAGACCTCTGGAATTTTATCGACACTTTTTAGTAATCATTAAAGATTACAGTTAGTTTCCATCATTCAAACCGACAAGATGGCCAAGAGTAATTGATGACCTCTTCAGATCTCGAAAACCTTGAAATTTTGAAAATAGCGGGTGATAGATATGTTCGCCTTCTTATTGTCGAAGAGAACAAAGGAATACTCAAAAATGTTAGGTTAAAATTTTTTCACTGTTCTTATTTCTTTTCTGTAGAATAAAGGTAACTGACCTTTAAAGAAAAACGTTATTTGAAATCCTGGTCGCAAAAAAGGTTAATGTTTCTTTTTTCTTTTTTAACGTACCCTTCGTTCTTTTAGTATATTACAGAAAATTACTTTGTGTGTGGTATAAGACTAGCCTGTAAACGTTAAGGCAGAAGGAAATACGGTTGAAATAATAAAGCAAAATTGCCATGGAGACCACTTTTTGTAGACGACCACCTGTGAAAGTGACCAGTATTCTTAGAGCACAAATAAATATTGGGTACTTTGGGATTATTACCGTCGACCTGTGAACGCTCGCGAGAATGCGCAAATCTTTTGGCGCCATCATAATGAAAAGCAATTTCCAAAATAAACATTCTAAACACATTAAATTTAACGAATAATAATAATAAAAAAATAATAAAAACAAAAAAAATGTAAGTGTAATAAAAAAATGTAATGTAAGTTAAATACGTATTAAAAAGTGTAATAAAAAGAATCAAAACAAAGTAAAAACCTGTATTTTTTTTATAATTACACATTGAATTATTCTTGAATCTAACCATATATATTATTATAATTCATTTCGGTAGCCAAAAATCCTTGATACCTTTTAAAGCGCAAACAAACAAGTCATTGTCCTTCTACACTCTCCGCACATAAATTCATTTAAATACGAATCCAAGTGTTTTCGGGTAGTTCCGTGGTGTTTCTTGTTTTCCCCTTTTCCAAACCCCACAGTCGTTCTATATTTTGTTCCTATATTTTCGGGATCCACACAATTATATCGGTGATATTCGCTTTAAAGTGTTGGAATCCCGCTGCTCCTAATTCAGCAGTTTTGTAACTTTTTGGCGAGTTTGAGAAAATTGTAGTTCCTTCTGCAATGTCTTTCCGAATTTCAGCCATTAGAGTTACTGCATTTCGATTTGGAACCTTTACGATGAAACTTTTACGATGACCTTTACTCTCTGTAGAGTCCCCCAAAATCCATTGTTCTGGAAGAATACGACAGACTTGGTTTTTGCGCTTTGTAAAAAGGCTCTCATCATCTCTTAATAGTGAAAAAACTTCATTTAAATCTTTAATGTGTGCCTCAGCATTTTCGCTTGAGACAATAATGTCGTCGAGATAAATAAACGTGGATTTACCGAGGACAGGTCTTTAATGATATCCATCGGTCGCTGGAAAGTCGCCGGGGCTCCACATAAGCCGAAAGGCATTGTGAGAAAAACATATGTGTCTGATTTTGTGATGAATGCTGTTTTTGGCACATTCTAGGGTTTCATCGCTATTTGAAAATACCCTGAGGTGAGATCTATCGTGGTCATGTACTTAGTTGACCTAATGTTTCATATCACTTCCTCAATTACAGGCAGGAGGTAAACGGGGTACTTAGTTAAACTGTTTAATTTTCTATAATCTATCGCTAGCCTCCAGGCCTTAAAATTTGAGGGAGGCAGATCATTGTTTTACCTGCAAAGTACTACTGGGCTAGTATAAAGACTACTTATCGGTTTAATAATTTTATTTTTGAGCATGTGCTGAATATGCTCCTCAATGATTTTTTCCTTTACGCGGTCATATCTGCATGGCCTGGCCTTCACGGGCTCCTCACTTTTTAACTTAATTTCATGATGCGCTATCTGAGTAAGGCCAGGCATTCCAGAAAACAAATCAGAAAAATGTCTTACCAACTCTATTATTTGAAACTTTAAATTTCCTGGTATAGTTCCGCTACGTAGAGGATACTTTTACCCAGTTTGAAGGTAATAAAGATGATTTAAACAAAGTTCTTTCAACAATGAATTCCATTGATCCTGCTATTCAATTCATTTTTGAGCTTGAGACATGCAATTCTCTTCCGTTCCTCGACATTTTGGTCACATGTAACACATGCAACTTCAGTACTAGGGTTTACCGTAAACCTTCATCGGTTTGCCTTCCACCACACTTCAAATCATGTCATCCGACTAAACAAAAGTTATGAGGACTGAGTGTTCTGTGAAACATGGTAAATTCTGTAAAGGGTTCTTAACCTAAAGTTCTCAGTCCTGAACTGGAACAGGGAGCGGAAGGTACGCTATGTTCTGATGTAACTGCTGGGCTGGATAATAACTGCACGTGAAGGGATTTGAAATCCTCTTTTATTAAATCACTATTAAATACAAACTTCCCAACTCGGGAGAGATACAGAACGTAAAAGACCGCACTTGGGTCGAACTTAACAATCAAATAAACTTAACTAAATTTAAATAGAAATTAAATCACACTTTGCTTCGCAGAGCAATTCGCGGAGATTGGCCTCTACCTGAAAGGGTGCGTAGCAAGATATACTAATACTAGAGCACTTCAAATTGCTTTAATATGCAACTACGTAACAAGCACTATGGCTTATAGATTTAAACTGCTAGCTGGTCAGACGAACGTTGAGCAGAGTAACCGTGGTCTGAGTCTAAGCTCTCTCACACTAAGAGGTTTCTACCTCTGTCTTAAATAGTACTTGGCTGTACTTCAAAATTAGCATAAGCTAAAACCGCGCGCTTCTTCTGACGGGAAGTTGAAGCAGAGAGGAGATAGACAGATTTAAATTAAAATAAAACTTGGTTAATTTAACTAAAACCTTACAAAGTTAGCTTCATTTTATTCCTATGTTTTCCGTGCACTTAATAAGTTTGCTCCTCCAAACTGGCTCTTGATCAAGAACTAACTTATTTAAAGGTAGTAGCTATTGACAGAGGCTTTTCACCGAACATTATTAACTAAGCAGTTAAAAAATTCTCATCTCAACACACCAAAAGGCACACTCTTGTTTTAGGAGATTATAAGAATTCAGTTGTCATTTCTTTCTTTCCATCATTTAGCTGTAAAATTGCACGTATTTTACAGAAATTTAACTTTTGGGTGGTTTATTCTCCTATCAATAAAATTAGAAGTTCCATACTCAAGGACCCCATTCCGGATATGAATTCCTAGGGTATTTATAGGATTCCATGCCAGTGTGGTTTAATTTACATTGGCCAAACTAAGGGACCCTTAAAATTTCGCGTTGAGGAACACGAGGCATATGTTAGAAAAAAGGAAACACTAAGTCCTCTGTTGTCCAGCATTGTTGGTCGATTTTTCTGAAACCAAAATTATTCAGAAAACATCTTCCGTTGGTGAATTGGATTTTCTAGAGGCGTTTCACATTCAAAAAAATCTTTCTGTTCTAGTCAACGATCCTAATTCCAATCCATCTTTGCCTTCAGCCTTTAAGGAAATTATGTTTTAGTTCTCGTTTCATTAATATATGGCGCCGGTAGCTTAACTCCTGACCAGCCATTCTTATCTTATCTTATCTAATCACTACATCTTATCTCGTTCATTTGCGCTTTGAGAGCTGAGGATGATGGTTCGGTAAAACCATCGAAACTAGTCCTGTAAAAATTTTCAAATATAATGCTGATTTTTGTTGTTTGACTATTCTAGATTAATAACTTCACACTGTTAGAACTACCAGTTTGAAACACGTGATTTATGCAGCAAGAGTTATAAGATTTCCACTACTCGCCATTTCTTTCCAGTACTTTCGTAGTAAAAATGAAGTCGAAAAACAATTTTTTGAATGGTTCAGTACATTGAATAGATTATGGAACAAAAAGTGAATCCTAATTTTTCGAAAAAAAATCATCTATAATACGGCTCGTTTTCCTCTTCATGGTTTGGTTAATAGACTAAATTGTCGCATTCTGGTTTCAGAAAATTCACGATTGATTAAAAAACAAATGCATCCACAACGTGTCACTGTTTGGTGCAAATTTGGAGCTGGATTCATCATCGGAGCATTTTTCCTCGAAAATGCGGCTGGTCTGGCCAGTTTAACGCTCGCTATCGCGACATGATATCCAGTTTTTTGTGCGTAAATTGCAAGATATGGATGTGGTTGACATGTGGCGTTTCAACAAGAAGGTGCCACGTGCCATACAGCCAGAGAAACAATTCAATTACTGCGTCAGTCCGTTTTGGTGATAAGAATTGGCAGCTCAGATCATGCAATTTAACGCCGTCGGACTTTTTTCTGTGGGGTTTTTTGAAGTTTGAGGTTTATGCCAACAAGCCCACGACCACCCACGCCTTGAAAGAAGAAACTGAGCGCTGTATCAACGAAATTCAGCTATATTTATGCAAAATAAGCATGGAAAAGTTCAACTTATTTGCCAGCAAGGCCGTGCAGACCATTTGCACGATATACTATGAATGCATACTTTATGAATCAATCCAATAATTACAATTCTTGATTATAAGCCTGTGTTTTCTATAAAATTACTTCTTACGTTAATTTTGGGACACCTTTAGACCTGAAAATAATAATAATAACTTTGTGATCTCTGATTGCATATGATGTATACAGGGTGTATCTGAAATGCTTCAACAAACTTAGAGGGACGTTAGTACTCATTAAGACGAACAAAAAAGTGCAACGGAACATGGGGTCGCAAATGACGTTTAAAGGGTGAAAATCGAGAAAATGCGTCTGGAGATGGACAAACTGAGACAAGAAAGTAACACTCCAGAAAATTATTTATTGCACACAATAAGTACAACACAGCTCGTGATGCCCAGAGAAAACGAAAATTTACAACAATTGTTCAAAGTGTCGACTGCAGACATTACGGGAGATTACGGGAGTTTCCTGGATTTCAGCTGCAGCGCTCATAATACGCGCTACTACTTCTTCTGGTGTCTCATAAATGAGGGATTTCATCTGTCCCCAGAATCTGTCTTTTCTCTGGACATCGCGAGCTGTGTTGTACCTATTTTTTGCAGTAAATCATTTTCTGGAGTGTTTCTTTCTTGTCTCAGTTTGTCCATCTCCAGACGCATTTTCTCGATTTTCACCCTTTAAACTTCATTTGTGAACCCATGTTCCATGCATTTTTTGTTTGTCTTGATGAGTACTATCATCCCTCTAAGTTTGTTGAAGCATTTCAGATACACCCAGACCCCATGTTCCCTTGCATTTTTTGTTCGTCTTGTTGAGTACTATCATCCCTCTAAGTTTGTTGAAGCATTTCAGATACACTCTGTATATCCCTTTGTCATTGTCTTCATACCACATTTACACTCAGACAATTCATCACGAATAGTGGTGCTGCAATAACAGCTGTTAGCCCCTTCAGCTGCCGAGCGATAAAAGACGCTGAACACTGGTAGCTCGGTACGGGAAGGTCGAGTCCCGGCGTACAGATTGGCTGCATGGGTGTTTTCGTGGTTCTCCCCATGTGTAACATGGATAAAAGCCAACGTCCCTAAGACCTCCACGGAGGCATCCTTCTTTCTGTCTAGTGCCTAAGGACGTAACAATAAATAAATACAAATAAATAACTGCTGTTCCAAAATGAATGTTCGATTTGTAAGTTGCGGGAGAGCTAGCCTGTGATACACTGCAAGAGAATCGATTACATCTAAAGCGCTTTATTTCTACTTATACTCCTATTTTTTTGCCCTCTCTGAATATATAAAATATTAATAACTAAAAGCTGGTGAAATTTATCTGATTATGAATCTATATTTTTCGGTGTTTTAAGATGATTCAGAATGGCATCAGTGACTGAAAAACCGAAAAAGAAGGAGCATGTTAATTTTAGTCTAATAGATTAGTATGCATACTGTTGTGATGTGATGTAGGTTCACATATGATGTGATAACTCACATTTTGGTTCTTCTGAAAATTTTAGTCAACATGGAAGTTTATATGCCGTTTCGAAGGAAATCTGGAAGTAGTAGTACGATAATGGTAATGTGTTTGTATAAAATGATCACGAGAACATTAAATTATCAGGGTCCAAAAATATTTTATTTACTAATGTTATTCATCTGCTGAAATTCGTAAGTCCATCTTTGCGTGATACTTTTGAAAATGGTATTCGCTGTTTATTAATGCAATAAAAATTTCTATAACTATATATCACAGTAGTCTCAGATTAAATAAACTATGAGACTGGCATTCACAACATGGCATTCTAAATCCTTCAAGAATATACAAAGGAATATACACGCCAAGTTTTTTGTGGACAAACTTATAACTGGAATCTGAATGTTCCCCTCCCCCATAAAATTTGGTGTTTCCTGTTTATATAATTTCCTACTTTTTCTATTTTTGACGAATATTCATTAACGATGATTTACAAAATTAAGAAGAGTTAAAGGTAATTTAAAATTCACATGATCTTTTTATTTTCGTCTTATTATAATTATATTATTAAAATATAAACTCACTGCCATTATCATGTTTCATATTACCTTCAAGATATGAGGTATAAATCAGATGTATTAATTAATTTTTACAACAATAACTAGAGTTTTAAAAAGAATAAGCTTATCATTCGTAATTCAAGATCGTAATAAACCCGCAATCTTTAGTATACCTCTCAAGTATAAATGGACAATCCGCTTGTGTCAAAGAACCAGTTCATTTTACAGAGTGAATGAACGGTGGCTCGACAAAAGCGAGCGGTAGCTCCTTTAGAGTTCACTCACCGAAAACTCTTGTTGGAAGCTTGCAAAGAAAGTTCGATTTCCATTTTAAAGGAAGAAAATATTTTTCCTTCTCCCAGGTAAAAAAAGAATTTAATTTTTATCATATTTCCAACTTCTTCGCCCTTAATCATTAATATTGGTTAAATAACGCTTGTCTGTCACTATCAAGGAATAGGTAGACCGAATTTCAAAACGTAGCTTAATTGCATGATGTTTAGCTTTTCTGTCTAGAAATGGAAAATGGGAAGCTAAGGATACTTTTACAGGGGACACTCCAAAGCTACACTCACGTTTGTGAAAATTGCAACACCAAGAAGGAATCGTCATAATTGAATGCAATTTAATACACAGTTGAGTGGTAGTGGTACAAATAAATGATTAAATGTTCAAAGCAAACAAACAAGAACAAGAGATCAGAATCAGTATTTTGTGTGGCCACCACGCGCCGCAATAAGTGCTGCTACACGACGTGGCATGGAGTCAAACAAAGTTTGAATGTCTGACTGAGGAAGAGCATTCCATATCGTTTGTACGCGTACCCAAAGTTCGTCTGCAGACGCAACAGGACGAGGATCACGAGCAAGACGCCGACCAATGACATCCCACACATGTTCAATTGGCGACATATCCGGGGAACACGCAGGCCAAGGAAGAAGCTGTACCTGCTGCGCTGCAAAGAAGGATTTAACAATCCGAGCAGTATGAGGGCGGGCATTGTCCTGTTGAAATACAGCGCCTGGCAAGCTTTGAAGGAAGGGAACAGCTTCGGGCTGTAGAACTTCACGGATATACCGGTTGCTGTTCAGATTGCCCACAATTCGTAGCAATTGAGATCGTCTATGATATGCTATGGCGCCCCAGACCATAACTCCGGGTGTTCGTCCACTGTGGCGTTCGATAATGCACTCCGGAAGGTGGCGTTCACCGGCATAGCGTCTGACACGAATGCGGCCATCATGGTACCACAAATTAAAGCGGGATTCGTCAGAAAACACGACATGCTGCCAATCAGCACGCCAGTCTCTATGCTGATTGGCCCATTGTAGCCGCAGGCGGCGATGGTCGTGCGTTAGGGGGATCCTGTATAAAGGAGTCCGTGCGCGCAGTCCACACTGCAGCAGACGTCTACGAATTGATGAAGCACACAATGAAACACCTGTAGCTATTGACCACAGTGCTGCCAATTGTCTAGAGGAAGCTGTACGGTCCGTCCGCGCCATGCGGACCAGGTGTCTATCATCGCGAGCTGACGTCACATTTCGGGGTCCACTCCCGGATTTCCGAGTTGTCCGACACTCGTCCGTCCACTGCTTCCAAACGCGCATCACTGTGCTGCTGTTACGCTGCACACGAGAGGCTACTGCACGATACGACAATCCAGCTTCACGAAGGCCGATGATTCTCCCTCGTTCAAACTCTGTAAGTTGTTCAAATCTCGCTCTCTTTCGTCGACGAGGCATAAGTACAGATTGAGTTAACGTTTACCACTAGCAGATAACCACCGATAACCATACACGCCTCGCTACAGCCGTCTATTTATTCGGATCCATCAGCCGTTCAGAGGGCGCTGCTCAGCATACGCATGCGCTACGGATTTGCAATTCTAATCATTTGCATATCATGCGCTACTTTGCATTTCCTGAAAATTTCAGCTCACTCGCGTAAGTCCTTCATGGTGTTGCAATTTTCACAAACGTGAGTGTATATTAAATATATTTTTTAGTTATAACAACTAATAAATTTCGTTACAGATATTACTCTTATGCAATCTACAGGTATTTTATTTGCATTTGAAAGGTATAATACTTATGTTACACATCACTTTCAAACATTAATCAGTCAAAAAAGGTCAGAATGAACCTATCCGCAATCAGACATTTACTCATTAAGAATTAGTCGGGGATGATCGAAATCAGCCGTCATTTAGCGGTCTGGTCACTAGGCCTATTACCCAGAGTGCATCAGAGGGAGTAGACGGGACCAGCCGGAGCAAGGATGGACATCGAAAGTAAAATCTAACCTGATTTATTAACATTGTTCCGAATTTTATTATAATGTAACATGGAAAGTCTGAAGACGAGAGGTTGCCAAAAAAATAAGATTACAGGAACATGCCTATGTAACATTGAGTAAATGACTTACTAAAGTGGTGAGATATCGCCAAACTGGCAGTGGTTTTGACGACTAACTTTTGTCTCCAAATTTGGCGAGAAATCGCCAAAAGTAGTCAAATCTGCCGACCATTTTGGTCCAGTCTTTGTACAACTAGTAATGGTACTGTAATCGAAGAACTGTAATTGATCACTACATGTAACTATAACCGTATATAGACCTTAGATGTAATTTTAACTGGTGATTTCGGAAAATGGAAGGTGCTAAAGATTTCTCTGCGCACGGGGGTTAAAACTATATAAGCCCAGAGAGAGCAGCAGTTCTCACTTTTTCAGTTTAGAGAGTTAGCACTGAGCTATCTCCGTATGACCTTCGCTCTTTAGATGCGCTTTGTATCGCGTTGTGTTTAACGCTGTTAGTAGTTTGAAGTGTAACTACTGATTGTGCTCCGCAATGCTGAGAAGAGCTGTGCGAGTATTTTTGTGGAAAGTTTCAGAACTTCAGTTTCTTTTGATAAAATAAATTTTATCAAGCTGTCGTCCGTTCTGTGTGCATTCAATCTATTATGAACACGTCCGCAAGCAACACTATAACTTGTGAATGATAATTTATTTTTAATTTCCCAGTTTCACTAATGATTAAGAATTTTCTTCTTAATTCCTAATTTTTTTAACAGTTTTAAATTAACTTAATAATGTTTATTGTTAGTTTTTACTTCACGCATACTTTTTTTGAAGAAAATATTTATAATTAATCGAAAGATATATTTAAATAAAAAAAAGATATATTTATATAAAGAATATTTATAATTTTTTTAATTATTAAATATCTTCTTCAAATATCTCAAAATATTTTTTTTCAACTTATTAGTTGCTCTTTTTAGTCCAAAGGGGCGTTAGTCCCGGAAGCACTATTGTTTTCGTATTGCGATTTTGCGTCGAAAACTTTAAAAGTCTGAATCACTTTTCAAACTGTTGCCACCAAATCTTGCAGCCCTATATTATATTTAAAGAAATTAAATAATGAAGAATCTGCATAATGTATGTATATTTCTCCAAATGTGATAAAACAACGGTACCTAGAGCCATCCAATTTTGAATAACGTACGTTTCCACCCGAATATGCGTATCTGGAAGCCCAAATTTGGAATTTGGAATTTGTTTTATTATCTATTTCATATTTTATAAAACTTTAAAGAATTTTTGATGAACAAACTCAAACGATTTAAAAACGAGCAATGGCAACACAGTACGAGGGAAAAAAATACCTTTTTATCTCAAACGCGCGGAATTGTGTATCGGAAATTCTAGATATGCTCATTTTAAAATTATTTTGCGATATTGCTGTTGAAATGAATTTTATGGTTTTAATTTTATGGAAGAATATGATATTTAATAAATAAAGGTAACACACAAAACGTTACATAAAAGCCCCTTTGGAACGTAATTTAAAATCTGAAACCTTTCAGACTTTTTTTTTTAATATTATATTATAATTTTATCAAAATTCGCTGAATCGTCTTAATATAGATTCATCAGTCGCATGGGACAAAAAAACTCCGGCGACCTAATGTCTTGTATCTCTTAGGCCGAGAAGCGTGACACTCAAGAAATCCCTCGAAAGCAGATGAGATGATGCTAGAAGGTAATGGGAACCGCTAACTTATCATAATAATGAAATATGAAATATCCATGATATACTCATAGTAAGACGATTTATTTCTCTCAGCCAAAGCTTGCTTAGTTACATTTCGTATTCCTGTATGAATCGTCAGATGCGCCAAAATAATCACTAAAACAAGAACCTGTTATCTACGGAAAGATTAGAGATGCAGTCATCAGTAATATGGGAATTTTGCGAAAGAAGGGTGTGCCGAAATAGCTCATTTGAGAGAGCGTCAGTCTGAAGGTCCCTGGTTCGATCCCGGGTTTCGGCAGTGCCATATTCCTCGGTGGTATAGTGGTGAGTATCCCCGCTTGTCACGCGGGAGACCGGGGTTCGATTCCCCCCAGCCGGGGAGGTGCTTTTCTTTTTTACTTCTATTTATTTTTATTTTTTTTTTACGTTTATATTGGCAATATTTAAAAACGTAATGAAATTATCAATACAATAAATTATGTAGGAAATATTTTAAAAAATGCATTTACACAAGAATAAACGCCAATAGTTTCTTTTACATTTAAGAAAGTAGGATATGATCGAAAATTTATAAGCATTCTAGCAATTCTTGAAAATAATTTCTTTTCATAAAGTGAAACGGCGAAATACAAAAATGCTATTACTATTGAGGAAATTGTGAAAATCATACGTGCCATATATAACATTAAAAACATTAAAACCTAAATTAACGTCAGAAGAAAGAACCGATATAATAAATAACACAATCCACGTAGAAATAGAAAATATATAATACAAGTGAACTAACTTTCCATAAGACAACCCCGCATGGTCTAAAATTTAATGCAGAGAAATTTGGTCTCTTGCAGGGGTAATATTCCTGCAGAAACAATGTACATATTTGCTTAAATTTTTATAAATACTGGTCACATTCAGAGGTGGTCGTCTAAAGAAGGTTAGCATACGGAGAGGGTTCACTGAATCGTGCAATGTAGTTTCACTTCTAAGAACTCAGAAAACAGCTTGTGTATTAAAAAACTTATAGATTATATCAGTGCGATCTTAAATAAGCAGGGCCCACCAGCGGCCGAGTGGTAAAAGACGCTGAACACTGGTAGTTCGGTCCGAGGTTCGAATCCCGCGAACGGGCTGGCTGCATGGGCGTTTTCGTGGTTTTCCCCATGTGTAACGTGTATACGAGCCAGTTTCCCTTAGAAAGTCCTCCACGAAGGCATCCCTCCCTTTAGGCAGATAGCCCTCGTGTGCTTTGCCATAACTGAATAACCTAACCTAACCCTTAAATAAGCAGATCTTAAACACCATAGAATTATTATAAGTAGTATCTTAAAAAATCTTTTATTCAAGGTATACTTGTTTAAGCGTTTCTTAATTCTTCTCATTTCGAGTGTTTCTTTAACGTATATTGTATGTTCCCGTATCTTAAGTATGTACAATAGTAAAGTACTCTGCATTAGTAACATTTAATTGCTAACTTCTCTGCAATTAGCAGCTTTATGATCACCGAAATGCGTTTTTAGTGTTTATAAATGCTACAGACACGTGTGTTGATCAGTGCTGCAGAAAATGAGAACTATTGGTATTTAGTCTTGCCGAAATCCATTTTTTAAAATGTTGCCTACATAATTATTGCATCATTAGTCATTTTATTACCTTTTTAAATATTAGTTATATAAATCATACTAATTAAAAAATTAAATAAAAAGTAAGAAACAGTAAAAATAATAAACCTCCCCGGCGGGGAATCGAACCCCGGTCTCCCGCGTGACAGGCGGGGATACTCACCACTATACTACCGAGGATTACGGGACTGCCGAAACCCGGGATCGAACCAGGGACCTTTAGATCTTCAGTCTAACGCTCTCCCAACTGAGCTATTTCGGCACATGCAGTACTTCGAGATTTCTATACTATTAATAAAAACTGTATATCTAGCCTTTCAGTAGATATGATATTCTCACTTTACTGATTATTTTGGTTCATTTGACACTAATTCAGTGCTCACAAGACGTTTCACGAATTTTAGGCCTTTTTTTTTTAATGAAATATTACAAACTAAAGATTTTCAATCATACATATAAATTTAACTTAAGACTATAATGTAATGAAACCTTTTACGGAGACCATCTCTCTGAGATAACCACTTCTAAAAGTAGTCAGTATTTCTCAGAATGTAAAAAAAGCATCAGTCAGAATGTAAAAAAAACATCAATATTAAATATGACCTCTCTATCACATTACTTTCACAGAAGACCAAAATGTCTAGCACCGTAAGCGGTCGTCTTACAGAGGTTCATTTTATAATGAATAAACTTTAATAACTTTGCAAAGAGTATCCACATGCTTAACTAACAGATAATGCTTACTACCGATATTAACTAGTAGCCGCCATTATACTTAACCTAAATAGAGAAAATTAGGTATTTACAAGAGAAATATGCCACTGCAAAATTTAAAATTAGATAAAAAAGCAACATTACGCTGCCGCAGATTCTGAATAAAACTCTTGCAATTTCGTGGGTGATTAGGTTTCTGTTCTTAAAGCGTAAACAATTTTGCATAGGTTGCAGGAGCAGTGTAGTCAGATTTATGTCGAAATCAATGGGAACAACAAAATTAAGCCAAACGTAGCGGTATTCTGTCATGGAAAATACGAGCAATGAAATGTAAAAAACTAAGTTGTTAAAAGTTTTGAAATCACTGGGAAGAACTAAATTGGAATTAATGTCATTAATTAATATTCATTTTTTGAAAGTCAAGGAAATCCAGATCTCTAGTTGATGAAGATTTGTCGAGAGGCAAAGTGAAATTATAGTTAACGATAATCAGCTATTGAATATTTGTTTACTTTTACATTTTCGAACTTAAGATTCCTATCCTTTGATGCAGAATTTGAATGCTAATTTAGTTTGGCTAACCAAAAAATTTTACAAAAATTTTTACTATTGCTGAAGAGAAATCTATGTCAGATCGCCTTCGAAATCGACAGTTTTATTCAAAATTTATGCCAGTCTATGCTTTCTTGCTTGATTCGCCCGAGACGACTATTTGCAGTTCGTAATGGTTTTGGTAATTTGTGGAGGTGATTTTGGCAAATGATTTTCAAAACGAAAAAGTTTTCTTCAAAACGAAAAAGTTTCAAAACGTAATTTGTGGAGGTGATTTTCGCATCTGAAAGTGACCAGTATTTCATATTTCAGAAATACAGGTCACTTTCAGGTGCGATCATCTCAAGGAAGTAGTCTCTAAAAACGTTTTCCCTAATAATATTCTAACGACTGGCTCGGGGATGGAAATATTGATTCCTCCGTTGATGCTATCTTTAATTACATTTTTAGCATAATCGTTTACGTACAGTTTTCATACCGGATCGCATTTTTTGTTTCACAAGAATGATGTCGAATTGATTCAACACTCAAACGAAATGAGTTACGACAGATGGCGCCACGATGACTCACTCTCCGCATTCATAAAAAGTAACTTACCGTTCCGTGAATTTTAAGCATACAACTTCGCCCATGAGGGTGTTACGTCTAATCGCAATAAAAATTTATTTAAACCAGTTAAATATAGATAATATCTCCAAAATAGCGTTCGTTATTCTAGATAATTTTGGTTACTTGTGGAGATGAAGAAGTAAGTTCAGAAATACTGGTTGGTCACTTTTAGACGGGGTCATCTTAAAAAAATTGTCCACCAGCGGTTTTTACTGTAATTTATTTTCAGTGTTTTCTTTACTCAGTAATTTTTTTTTTCGAAAATTTTTGTAATTGCTCAATCTGAAAATACTACGCTTATTTATTGTAAGATAATCCTCTTTCCAGTCTTTTTATCACAAATAAAAATTCTCTTGTCTCATAAGATTTACAAATTTTACTCATTCAGGCACTAATGATTACATATAAATATTATAAATTTCCAACTTATTTAGAAGTTATTGTGCTTTAACTGAAAATGGTAAGAGTGTTACGCTACTGATGAGTTGTTTTTTTGGGTTAAAAGATATAATTTATCAAATGGAGCACTTTGACACTAATGACAAAATTTATGTGCAAGTTATATGGTTTGCTAATTAAAATCAAATTGAAAGTGGAAAAAAATATATCGCAAGATGGAAAGGATATGAAATGTTTAAAAAATATTTATCGTTAAGATATATTATTTTTCGAATAAAACAGCTTTTTCATTAAGTACATACGAAAATCTGTACACGCCGTCTATTTAAAATTTATCATATCATTTCATTATAAATGTATTATTTCATTCTTCTAATGAATTCCAGAAAAAGAATTATTCTTGTAATTATACATGAGAACTTAAATACTGTTATAAAATTATAACTAAGGAAATATATAACTTTTGTTTCCTGTGATTCAGTTGACAAATGAAAGCTTGAAATACTGCTATTTTCATTAAAAATATCCAAAACATCAAGAGTAAAAGCTTTGTTTATTGTGGCTTCTTTTTTGCACTGGAAATTCATATTTAATTTTGATGTCTGAATTTTTTTTTCGTTTATTATTTAGTTCACCCCTACCTCTTTTCTCTCTCTTTTCTTCATCAAATCTAGCCCCCCCCCCGCCTTTTCTAGTGCAGTGCTTATTTTTTCGTCTGGATTTGGAAATTTTTGAATAAATATGAGATATTATTTAGATATCTTGAAGATTCTTTTTTTTTTTTTTTCAACATCCCGAAGAGACAATATTGTTTTTAGTTATCGAGTAAAGTCACATCTTGCAAAAAAATAAATAAATAAAAATAAAATAAAACATAAACAACAATTATGCCTGAATTCGACAAATGGTCTAGAAGCAGCGTTTTATTCCTTTATGTGCATTCGAAAGATACGACCAGAAGTTCCTGACATGGTCGGTATTGACCCTCTGGGGGTCGATGAATTTTAAAAGAGAGAATGGTCAGTGGGTCGACTGGAGCTTGATAGCCGAATAACTAGCAACTACTCGGCATAATAAAGATACCATTGATTACAAATAATTATTAATAAAATTGATAATTAATTGTTCATTAATATAGCTACATCATGCAGTAAGGAAGAAATCGTATGAAATAAATGTAAGGGTAAAATATACAAAAATTATTTAATATATTTTTTAAATGCGTAATATTTTCATGTATATATTTTTTATGACATAAGTGCAATATAAAAAAGTCAAACGCAGATTCACAAGAGAATACAGTCAGAAAAAAAATAGGAAGAAGATAACATTCCTCCGATATTGTTATACATAAGCCGCTTGTAAAATTTCAAGATTTTTATGTTCGCTTTCAAGACACTGAAAATATGAATATGCCAGCATGGTTCACAGAACCGTTGAACTGCGATATATCTGATCGTATCATGCGACTCAAGAAGAGTTGATTGCATTGTAGGAGGATGTTCAAACCCAAGTCTCATTCAAAACACACGTATACGTTAAGTTTTGGAATTTAAAAGCCATCTAAGTCAAGGATCTCCAAATAAAAGTTGCTAATAATTAACAAATATTTCTCTCTTCTTACTTACCAAAAGCAGACTTTAGTCAAGATAGTAATTTACTACGGAAAGCAAGAAACTGGTTAAGTATTTTACAACAATCCGATTTAAGAATTACGTTTAGCAGTTTTATACCAAATATTAAAAAAATTGCATTAGTACATTAAGCGCAGCAATCACATTAATTAAAATTGAAATTTTCTGCAGTCAGAATCCAATTTTGCTTCAGAAAACTTGCTTATATTTGTATATTTTTTTTAAAGAAATACAACAAATGTTGAAAATTAAATTTAATAAACTACATTTTTTCGAAACATTTGTTCGTATTCATATTGATGCCTTTAAGTTATATATGTGCAATTATTTTTATTACGATTATGTTGTATGCTGTATATTATAGAGAAATATGTAAGGGGTCAATGAAGAGAGGTCGTTTAGAAAGGGTCGACACAAAAAACTGTTGAGAATCCTTTATAAGTTATTCTACTCGATTTTCAGAACGTTGTTATTCCGCAAAACGTAAGGTCTTATTAATTTATTTTCCAAATTTTATTTGTTCATTATTGATTCATTACAGAAAGATCTAAAAGCAGTAGACGCACTTCTAAGTTATTTAAATCTTATTTTAAGGTTTCATTATATATTTAATTGATATAAATTAAAATGCATTTAATTTGTAATGCATCTGATAATGTTTATGAACATTTACAGTGTTGCTGTAATTAATAAAATGATATATCTAGCATCATACACTATATGGTTGGTGGAAAATATCTTTATTAAGTTTTATATTTTATTCTTTAATTTTCAAGTGATCTTAATTTTTTTGAAATTTTTAATAATTAACTTCTCTTTTGTGCGCTGAATCATAATGTAAAGTGTATAGATATCAATTTTTCTTTCTTAAATTTTTATCATCGTTTGTAATCGATGATCTAAATCTCTAGTGCCATTTATTAGAAAGGAATATATAGCAGATACAAAATTTAATGATTGACTTTATTTTCATTTCTTCGTCGGTATTGATTTGCAAAGTACCTGTAACCTTAACATTCAGTTTACAGCGAAACCTATATAAGACGATTATCCACCATCTCAAAAGATCTGGATCGTTCATGGAAGGTTGTCAACACGATTGTTGCAACAAGAACGATTAAAAGTACCGTGCAGATTTGCTTTCCGGGTCTCTTTTGATATTATGAGCATACGATGAAACCGCTCAAGATGACCACCTTACTAAGACAGTCACCTCCGAAAATGACCAATATTAGACATCACCTGTCTTAGATAAGTTTCACTGTATTTTAACAAAATTAATTATGTCTAAGTACTACGTCTATTGTCTGGCATTTCTTGTCAGTTCAGAAAGCCTTCGACGGTACAATAAAAAAGACTTGCTCTGAAAATGCCTGTTGTCTAGAAGTGATGGTTGTGTTCTACGAACCTATGGTAAAATCAGATATTTTTTTTTTTTTTTTTTTTT